>JASTWL010001027.1:0-58745 GCA_035220575.1 Temnothorax rugatulus
CACGTCATATCTGAAGCAGGAATGAAACCTGATCTGAAAAAGGTTGAGGCCGTTCAACACTTACCTCGACCAAAAAACGCGAAGAATATCAAACGCGGTTATAAACTTAGCAGAATATAACCGCAATTATCACAAATTTCTCTAAAATTTGCGATACCACTCACTATCTGTTAAAGAAAAACGCTATTTTTGCATGGAACCTGGAACACGAGAATGCCTTCGTATACTTGTGAAAGGTGCTATGCTACGGATTATGACTTTTGTCTATTCCATACTCTAATAAACAGACTACGCTGTGAAACACGTGAAATACCATCTTATGCGATAGTTACTGCTGTGAGTGTCTTAAAGTACGACTTAGTTCAAAAATCGGTGTCTGGATCGAACATAGGTATATATCAATTTAACAAAACTAGAAAGATGTTTCAAAAACGAAAAATATTCGGCGCGCAGTTCACTGACAATGTGTTTGAAATAACCGCCGATTGAAATGACCAAATTAATTTTTGTATATATATTTTCTTCATCTATATATAGTCACAGAAAAGTAAAATGGACTGAAGATGAGCAAAGGGTGGTGTTGAAGGCGTTCAAAGATCGTCTGAGACGTGGCGTACTGCCTACAGAACCACAAATAAAAATAGTTAAAGAACAAAATCCATGTTTAGAGAATAGAAAAGTTAAGGCAATAAAAACGTGGCTGTCCAATCGAGAAGTGTACTGCCAGACTCGGAAAAAAAGGACGCGACTCCAGCGCCATGAAAGTGACTAGAGAGATGAGAGACGACGACGTCAGTCTAATCGACGACCGCGATTAATACTTGATCTTATTGTACTTCTTTTTTTGCTTAGTTACTATACCAAGAGTAAGACCTCATAAATATTTGAAATTGAATAAATCAGAATCTCTAATCTTTTTAATTTTCAATATGATGAATGATTTAGTCATCAGTCTTAGTAAGAAAAATCAATTAGAGATGAACACTTCATTTACAGCTGATGCAGCTTCAAAGTTGACAATTTAAATATTATGATTGATAACTTAGAGATTCATCAAAAAGCTATTACTTATGCACTCAAAGTTTGCATATTAAACATAAAGCGTAAAGGAGCACCACCACCATATGAAATTCATGAAAGATATGTTTGTTGTATGCAAAGAGATTTCTGCTAATCCTGAAAAGTTCAGAGAAGATCTTACAGCTGATGAAGATTTCATTACAGAATCTCCAAGATCAACAATAAAAAAACCACAACCTTCAACATCAAGACAAACAGGAAGATCAAGACAAAAAAGAGAGTAGAATATAATAAAGAAGATTTTATTCTTAGGATATTATTATATACTTTGATATTTTTAACAATATAATTATAATTTTAAATGGGTTTAAATAATAAATTTTAATCATTTACAGAAATATATTAATTCAAATAGGTATTTAAAGACAGAAAAAATATAAAACACATAAAAAATGTTTTATATGTTGGGTTCCCGTGTGGGGTTGCTAGTTCCCCATCGGGCGCCTCCCCAGATGGCGGAATGCTCGCCGGCATGCCAGAAGGTACCGGGGAAAATAAAATACCCGGGGTGGACCAAACTAGCAGTTCAGGCAAAAGAAAAAAAACACACGGAAAGTATTACCCCAGGTGGCAGACCGTGCATTAACCCGGAAAATCCACCCTCTACGGAGGCTGGTCTCACGGATTCTAGCCTCACCGATTCTGGGGGAGGCCAACCACTGCCTGATATAAACTCTCTTAAAAAGAGCACTTCGTGTACCTCAAATTGGACGTAGCAGCGACAGATGACAAAAACCAAAAACATCACAAAAAGCAAACACTCATCGAGCAGACCCTCTATAGAGATTTCGATACAAAAAGACACAGCTCTAACTCCTGTAGCGAAATTCCTCGACCATCAAGAGTCTACAAAAGCATCAAGTTATAATTTACTACTCGGAGGTAATCCCAGCTCCGCCACAAATACTACCGATAAGACTCAATCTCCATTTATTTATAAATCTAAAACCACTACTATAACTCATTCAGCTCTCGAAATCGCACAAGATCCGATCCCAAGTTAAAGGGATTAAATTCCCTAAGAGGACCGATGATCGCACCGCTCACGGAAGGCGTCCTATCATCCTCACGGACGTTGACCCTTCCTGAGCAAATGAAAGTGCGTTCGGCTCTCGCCACGCGCCTCAGAGCGTGTATCTGCAAGCGACATTTATAAGACCTAACCAGATACTTTCTGGTTGCGTCCTTCCTTGCCCTACCCCTCGGGTTAGACTTTCCTTCGCTTCCCAGTTTTTCTTATCCTGGGGTTGGACGTAACACTGGCAAGGTCAGCAGATCTCTTTCTTTAATTTCAATCCCAAAACCCGAGTCGACTTCCCCGCGATTACGGACTTCAATAATTAACAATCCGCTAACTTGCAGTGGATTCGCGCGGTCCGAAACCCATACGAAGTCCCGAAACGCCGCGAAACATGAGCGGATTCGACGGAACAAGCGGGCACGAAAGGAACTTGAAAACAAGCATTAGAGTTCCTCTGTCAAGAACAAGAGAACGCCAAAAAGTCTTTCGACTTGTAACGTCCTGGTGATACGAAGTTGCTCGATCCGGCAGAACGCCTTCGTTTATGGGTTTTTCCTCTGCAGTTAAGGGGTAAGACCCCAGGACAATTAACTGTCTTCGGCGATGCAGATTGTGGCTTCTCGAATCTGTTCAGGATATCAGGTATTCAATGATTTTTAACTCTTCTCCAAGATTTAAGAGTATAATATTTATTACAAAAGTTCTCGATACAAGTGTTTGTGTGAGAGGGTGAACAAGTATAGATATGTCGTCGCTTTCTCGGCTCGCTCCACTCTCCGCGGTAAGCCGGTCCTCCGCGACTCGCCACTCCACCGCCTTCACCCGCTCAGCGGAGGAGCCGCCGTCGTCGCCTCCTCAATCTCCTCTTAACTCGGCTTTCTCGCTCTTTTTCCTATCGCGTGGTTCCCGACATCCCTGATTCCTCCACTCTGATTGAACCCTCCTATTCTCCGTTCGCCCCTGAGAATTACCCGACTCCCCTCCCCTACACTTTCCTCCCACCTAAGTCCCGTATATGAGAGATCGTATTCCCCGGTTCCTCGCGAGGAACTTTCCTTTCCAGCGGTCTCTATTACCTCGACCGTAGAGTCAATCGAAGAAGGTACCGCATTTTCCTGCCCCGCGAAGCCGGGATCGTCTGGGCGAGGCCTTGGGCCTTCCAGAACTCCATCTCTCCCACATGCCCAACTTCGGACCGGTCTTAAAATTTTTCTAATACTCTCCTTAGAATATTCCCTATAAATTTCAAAAAAAAAATAGAAAATGAGGTTTTCGAGATATTCAAATTTTTGTTTTTTTACTTTAATAGCTTAAAATTATTATTATAAAAATTTGCAGTAATTTTTTTTTTAAACTATGATCTAAATAGCGTATATTTTATGTTCAATAAATTTTTTTTCTTGGACGTTGTCTAATAGGCGAAACAATTCATTGAAAATTTTGGAGTCCTTATTTTGCGCAGGCTCTATTCGGAAACGCTATTATAGAAACGCTCTTACATGGGTATAGTAGTCGTAAAGACCTGTTAAAAAACGAGCAGCCATCAAAAATAAAAAGGTCGAAGTCTGACCCCTTGCGAATTGGCGTGGAATGCCCCATATATATATAGATTGGACAGTCTTCCATTAGTTAGCGTACCTTCACATTGTAAAGCATTTGCCACTTTATACAATCAATTAAAAATAAATAGTAAACTAGAAAACAGTTATATCAAGGTCCAACATCTCCTTAACTGTATGGATAAAACTGATCACATAGTTTCTTATATATCAGCATCAAGTCTATAATTTTTGTGATATTTAACGTTTTTCTTTTCTCTTCTTAGCATGCCCTGTTAATAATGAAACTGTGCAAGACAACATTTCAAAAAATATTCATGATACAGGATCCGTCTTACGTACCATCAAATACTTCATCTGATGAAAGTTTTGTTCAACCTGTGATAGATCAGGCAACAAATCCTGTTACTAAAGAAAACTAACAGCTCAGCAAATACTTCTAGTGGATTAGAAATATCAATGTCACTAAACGTATCTGGTAAATGTGCCAGGGATGACACTGACATGTTTGTTACACCAGTTGGTGCGGGAAACAAGAAGCATTTCTGCATGTATTGCAACACGTTTCAGAGCGAAATAGCTCGTCATCTTGAAAGAGTACATGCTAATGAATTTGAAGTATAAAGTTTAGAAATATACCAAAAGGGACGGCAGAACGAAGAAAGATCCTAGAAACGATACGTAGACGTGGAGATTTCTATTTTAATGTCGATTGTGCACGAAATGATGGTGAACTACTGATTTTGAACGTCTTTGAAAAGACGTTCAAAAAAAGAATACAACAGAGATTTCTGTTTATGTCGTATGTCCAAAATGTAAAGCTTTCATTCTAAAAGTTACAAGCAGACATCACTATCAGAGATGCATTACGATTAAAAGTAAAGATACTAGATCGATATCGGTTTTAGGAAGACAAGTATTAGGACGTATACATAATGAGGCAAGCAATGATCTAAGAATACGAGTTTTCCCAATTTTACGAGAAGACGATATAGTAAAGGCTATTCGTTACGATGAGTTAGTAATCGCATTCGGTAATCAACAGTGCGAAAAATATAAACATCTGAACACAATGATGCGATGATTAGACAAAAAATGAGAAGGATGGGTCGCCTACTTCTAGAATTAAAATGTAAAATTCTGATATTACGGATTTTGCTTCCATTTACTTCCCCCGATACAGCATTGCTTGCATTGAAGCAAAAAATAGTCTAGCCGGTTTATCTTTGTGTGCAAAATTTATGAAACTCCATCACTGGCTTCTGCACTTGGAGGTTTGATAAAAGAAATGAGTAAAATTTGATCAATCGATGCATTAGAAACAAAGACGGGGAAAGGAAATTACGTACCGAAGATTTTAATACACGCATATCAAAAACAATATCGAAACAATGAGTAGAAATTTGAGACGTAAAAAATTACGTTGCCTTCTAAGGCAGATATTATTAAGCTCCATAACTTTCTAAAATAAGAACGTGAAACAGCTTATAATTCCTTGAAAGAAAAGTTTTCCTATGATGCATGGCTTTCACTAACAAAAGCAACATTCATTTCAATACAAGTCTTTAATCGTCGTAGAGCTGGAGAGATACAAAGGACGCTAATCGAAGGTTATAAAACTTATCAAGGAATTAATGTTCAAACAAACGATATGTATAAAGCGCTTTCACCACGTGCCAAGAAATTGCCAAAAAATATGTACGATTTACTTTAAGAGGTAAACTTGAACGAACGGTACCAGTCTTACTAACAGCAGAATTAAGAGACTGCATCGAAATGATTTTAAAGCATAGAAAGGTTGCGAAGTTTCTTCAAAGAATCCGTACCTATTTGGTCTTCCTTCGCTTAAAAAAAAATAATCACAAATATCTTTTAGCGTGTGACTTATTACGGCAATATGCAATAGAAAGTGGCGCAGAAAATCCAGGTACTATTCGTGGAACTCAATTACGGAAGCATATAGCAACAACATGTATTCATTATAATCTATCAGAAAATGTTTCAACGCTTGCAAATTTTATGGGCCATGCCGATAAAATTCATTTATCTCACTACAGACAACCTGTTATAGAAAAAGAAATCTTAGAAATATCTCAATATCTCGAAGCAGCACAAGGAGTTGATATGGATGAAAGTGACAGTAATGATTCTGACTCTGGACTCTCAGATATGGAAAATACAACGAAGACGACCACGAAAACTTACGACGACGAAATTAATGAGGGAGTTGCATCCAGAAGAACCATCCGGGATTTTCAACAAGGTACTTTATTCTTTTACAATTGAATTAAATTAAATTTTTTTATTTATACTTTAATGGTCAATGGGTGGATCTAATTTAGAATCTGAGGTTATATAGATTCTTTGATATAGAAAGCACATTCATAATTTAATCTTATATTTAAGACCGTCTTAAGTTTATCTTCAGATGCTATGTAGCCAATAAAACGGCTCTTACAGCATCTGAAGATGAAATTAAGACGGTCTTAAATATAACATCAAACTATCAATACCGGTCATAGATTTCTGTCGATGTAGATGTAGATGAAGATGTTGATGAACCTGATACGCCACCGGATATTAGTTACTTAGATGATAATATGCAAAATGATCAAAATGTGGTAAATGTAAAGAAAAAAAAGAATCAGAATCGTCAAATGCAGGATTCTCAACAAAGAAATAAGAGTAAGTAAAAAATTATTTTGCAATTATAATACCACATATATATATATATATATATATATATATATATATATATATGTGTGGTCGGAGGAATAAAAGATATAAAGAAAACTTAATATGGAGTCATCCAGAACAAGACAATACCATCAGTACTCACGTCATGTGAGTAGGGCCTTGGCTCCAGACAAATTGGAATTCTACAGAGAATACCCGAAATATGTTGATAAGCGATTTCCGACACTGAAAAGAGATTGGTTTGTAGATATTACTAATGGATCCCATCTAGGGATTAAGATCTTTCCATGGTTAGAGCAGACAATCAAACAACAGGAACCATTATTGAACCCAAACTTCTTAGACATTTGGAAACTGACTTGGGATACCGTGACTGAAAGCATAGAATTACAGATAAATGCGCTAACTAGAGAACTTGTGAACTCCGACCCAAATTGTTTTGTTCAGATATTAAAGAAATTAGAAAAATCGGAAGAACTTTTAAAGGCTGCAAACACCAAGGTGTTTATAATCAATATCCACAATGAATTAAAGCAATTATCTGAACTTGGAGAACGCTCCTTTCACATTCCCTCTCTACCAAATGTAGAGTTTGTGGGTGATTTAGTCGTGCTCCATGATTTTCCAGGCGGGCCAATTATCATAACGTACCAAATGTTAGTTAATAGTTTGGATAAATTAGAGGCCAAATTCTCTTGGCTGTTTTACATCAAATATATGGCAGAACACCCATCCAGGAAAAAATATGAAACGGAGGACTTGTTTAACAATATATATAGAGTGTTAGAGCAAGCATATGAAGCAGTTGGAAATGAGGCCATCAGAATATGTAAACTATTAGAACCATTGATGGTCGGTATATCATTGCAGGCTCTTGATGAGAAAACGCATGATCACCAATTTGGAACTATAATACGTGATTCATTTGTCCAAGAACATAAAGAGTTGCATTCATATGTACTTGATCTCTGGAGTATAGGCAAGGAATACATTACCAAACATGGACCAGATGCCATTCCTTATCTTGTAGAACAGTATGGACAGGAGAAGCTTCATAACTATCCTATAGTATCAATAGAAGGTGGGCTAGAAAAAATGCATCAATATGGTACCTCTATACGTGTGTCAGAAGAACAGGCAGTTAGGGATATTGCCTCTAATTTTAAAAGAGAATACTTCGTGGCATACTATAAAAAACACAAAATTCTCCCAAAAATAAAAGATAATTGGAGATTAGATCATCGTATAAGAAGACTCATTACTAGAGGACGCCCAGGTTCAATTAGAGAGTGCTATAAGATCCCGAATGAGGCCTGGTTCAATTTAGAATTCGAAAAAAACCATGACTTTAACTATTATCCCCAAATTAGCGATCTTCTAGATGACAAAGCAATAACTCCTCATTTACTCTCCATTTATCAACTTTTGCGTGGGATGCACTGGATGTGATCAACATTAGAAAGCCATACAATCAGGAGAATACCAGACTAATACTTGAAATCCTGGATCGACCAGTCATTAATATAAAAGTTTTATGAAGAAGTTGAACAAATAGGATATATCCCAAAGAATTGGGCTATCATACAACTGATGGCAAAAGAAAGGGAACTCAAGATTGAAGCTCGAACTTTTTCCATATTAACGTTTGAATGTAGGATGATGGCGTCAGCGTGTGAACGAAACTTGGGAGAGGAGATTCTTCCCCTGTTTAAACAACAGTCGATGACGTTAACAGGGTCGGAGTTAAAACACAAAATGGACATCCTCTCAACACTCCCTGAGACAGAAGACCACATTTGGATAGCATTTATGCATGACTTACAACAGTGGAATTACACATTTCGATCTTTCCAACAAGCCTATTTAATCAATGTCCTATGTGATCTATTCGGAGTCAACCATTTCCGCTACCTAATGAACATTTTCACAGACAGCAAGTTAATCTCAGCCAACAAGTTCACCCCTCCTGGGTTCCCTAATAAATTTACTGATTGGGATACTCATGCAGGGGGAAATCAAGGCATATTGCAACGGCTTTGGACTATTATAACAATCATTGTAATAAGGAATGAAATGCATAAGCTTGATTTAGAACATAGGTTAACCGGATCAGGAGACAATCAGGTCCTGTTCGTCAAATTGAGGAAAGGAGCTAAGTTAAAGAACATGATACAATTTATCAAAGAAAAGCTGAGAATCGCATTTGAGAGAATAGGTTTAGCGTTGAAACTAGAGGAAACTTGGACATCACAAGACCTAGTGTGTTATCAACGCAAGTACTATTACAAGGGAGTATTAGTTCCTGGTGGAATAAAAATATCAGCAAGAGCATTTTCAGGTACAGGAGACATCAATGCTGGGATCAATGCAGTAGTAACAACAGCAATAAACGGGGGAGTTGCCCTGACAGAACAACATTCTGATCCAATAATAGGGCCATCTTTTGCTTATTCTGAGATATTTTTGAACCTGCTTGGACATCACGTCTGGAAAGATTTTGTTCCTAACCAAATTCGTCCTTTAGTATTATTAAGTATGTTATCATCTGACTATGGTTTCCTACCTTTCATCCAATTGACAGGATTCTTGTATGCAGGGCACCAGGATACATTAAGTGAATCTCTAGCACTGTTAAAAGATCTTTGGAATCATCGACCAGAGTATAGACCATATATCTCAGGTGCAGTTAGATTTAAGATGGGAGAGAAAGATCTAGATGCCAAATTGCAATTAGTGCTTGATCCAACCACACTTAATATAGACAGACCGAGACTCCCAGAAGCCATAATTCGATCAAATGTTGAAGACTTTTTAATAATGCCACAAAATGTCAAGAATACTCAACTCAGGTTAATGTTCTCATGTTGCAAGAAAGAGAACCAAACTAAACTTGCAGAAGAGTTGTTAAAGATAAGACCTATCAACACTGCGTTATTGCATTCTCTATTTGAATACTCCCATATCGGGTCATTACTAGGGACTCTGTCTAGGTTTAATAAAATATCTTCCATTGTCAGATTGGTGGGAATGAACCAAGTTGGAGATCAGAATGTATTGTTACGTCCTGGGAACTCCACGATTTCCCTTTTTCGCGGGGCTAAGATAGGCCTTAAGATTATGATAGGTAAACTAAGCGCGGACGGTTATCGATCGGGGAGTGAGCCTTGATCCCCTCGCATTCCATCTTTTATGACCAAAATGCCTATTTGGTTGGGGCAACTAAAAGCAACCTTCCAGATGACAAACTACCGACAGACAGGACATACGTGATCGGTTTTATCAATTTTGTCTAGCCCATAGCTATAAACCCGGCGACACGACGCGCCGAGGAGAGCCTTAATCCCATGCAGAATTTGGTTAGGATCCTTATCGGATCACGCGACTAGCCCAAAGTTGGCCGCGGAATGTCCCGACGAACAGAGACAAGATCCAAAACGTGCTTTTAGAAATCCGTAAGAGCACGTGGCGGAATTTCTGTTTGCGATAAAGCTGCAATAAAGATTGGATGAAATACATTTGTCTGTTGATACTGAAAACAGGGACCGTGAGATAAGGGACCCCAATAAACGAGGAATCGGCGATAGCTGAAAACTAATCAGTCACTGGAAGAATCGCTGGGTTGCACCCCCGATAAGACAGTGGGGGCCTTACGAAAGGACTCACCAATGGAAAACCGGAAAAATCGATAACCGTCTCTAGCTTTCTAGGATAGGCGAAAAACTTAAGATCTGGCTCTTGGGTGAGAAACGTCTCGCCCAATAAGAAATCCTCTAGATAAAAATTAGAAGAATCCCACCAACCAGAAGTTCCCAAAACAAAAACCAGACACCTCCCACAACGAAATCCACCCTTCCCATCCTTGGAACTTTCCTATAAAAATCGCGACTTTAAGCACTGCCACTCACTCTCTCTTCCGATCCGGCACGAGACAGTTTACTTCTAAGTCCGCATATTTCCGCTTACTTATACTTTAACGCCACTTTTCTGTTGTTCACCAACTTAAGGTATCGCGAGTAAATTCTGTGCGCGCTAAGTGCCACGAATCACCCTCACAGCGAGATCTGCGGTCAGCACCAGCGCCTGACAGAATATATATATATATGTATATATATATATATATATATATATATATATATATTCCAACGAATAGTAAGTCCTAAATATTCGGTTACTCTAACTTTCAATTGCCCGCACACGTATAAATGTATGTAAGTCGTATCATAATAGCCATTCTATTCCTGTCTCTAATAATCTTAGCGTTCCCCGCTCAAGATTGTTATAATCCTTCTTGGAATTACCCTAGCATCACTTGCTCAGAGTAATTATCGAATCCTTTCCCTTAGCGATACACGCTCAAGCCACTCCTCTACCCACCGTAATTCTGCTTCTCACGATTCAGCTGAATCCCCCAAGCATTATTTGCTCAGAGGATACTCAGTTTCCTTATTCCTAGCGATATTCGCTCAGGACCTCCCAATACTCCCATTTAATTGCTTTAGCGTTACTCGCTCAAGGTAATTAAGAATCCTTTGTTCTAGCGATATTCGCTCAGGACCTCTCAACACTCCCGCTTAATTAATTACCTTAGCGTTACTCGCTCAAAGTAATTAAGAATCCTTTGTTCTAGCGATATTCGCTCAGGACCTCTCAACACTCCCGCTTAATTAATTACCTTAGCGTCATTCGCTCAAGATAATTAAGAATCCTTATCCCTAGCGATATTCGCTCAGGATCTCCCATTAAACCGCTGCTCCTACTTAGAATTATTCTCCCGCCTAGTTGCTTTAGCGATTATCCGCTCGGAGTAATTAAAAATCCTTTCCTATATAGATGGTATGGAAACATAGAGCGGGCAGGAAGCGAAGAGAACGCATTCTGCAGCATCAAAACCGGCAGAATAGTTCTCCAGTGATAACATCCGTCCTCTCCGGGAGATTCATCTCCGAGGACGCCCTAGCCGAACTGCGCCGGCTTAACGGCCTACACTCCGCTCCGACGACGGAGAATAAGACCCAGTCCTCCCCGGAATTAATCGACCTGACCGAGTCTACACCGGTCATTGATTTAACCAGCGAAAATCCGCCCGCGTCAGATTTCGACGAAATAACCGCGCGTTTCGATTCGATCGAAAAGTTTGTCAACCGCACCTACGCCAAGCACTCAGAATCCGCATAATGTACAATTACAATTTACATAAAATCTTCCTTGTTTTAACATATATATATATATATATATATATATAGCTTACCCTAACGCCTAGCCTATAATTATTTCTTAAATTCTTGTCTTTCGTTTTCACTCCAGCGAACATCTCTTTATATTTTAATTTAGATTCAATACACCTACACACCGGGCACATATTTAATTAAATTCATGTAACCTCAGTTCGAAGATCAATTGTAATAATAGCGGGCAGGATGTCCATTGAATAGGTTTCCCCTTCCAAGGTCCTGCCCGATCACCTCCGCACTAATGTAACACCCGCGATGAATACACCTTACACATACATTTTCACTTTAAAATATCTCAATTCCCGGTTTAATTTGCCTACGTCTTACTCATTGTAATAGCGATAGTTTACTTAATTCAGAATAAATGTCTTATTTATGTTAAATATAAATTTCCATTTCATTTATTTTAAGACCTCACCCATCACTATTCCCTCTCTCGAAACCGCACGAGGTCCGATCCTAAGTTAAAGGGATTAAATTCCCTGACTTAAAAGAGGACCGACGATCGCACCGCTCACGGAAGGCGTCCGACCGTCTCCACGGACGTTGACCCTTCCGGAGCCATTGAAAAGTGCGTTCGGGCTCGCGCCACGCGTCTAGCGTGTACCTGCGAGCGATATTCTTAAGCATCTGGTTGCGTCCTTCCTCACCCCGACCCCTCTGGTTAGCCCTCTCCTTCGCTTCCCAGTTCTTCTTATCCTAATCCTGGGGCTGGACGTAACAGTATGTTTCTCGAGAAAGGTAAGAGAATTGGATATAGCTAATTTGAAATACTTTTTCAAAAGAATATTAGCAAAAGTCAATCACGGATTAGACTTCATATCAGAGGTGACATCATGTGACCAAATATATTTCCAGAGGTATTGCCAAATAAACAACCTTCACCCTGGATGTGTGTTCAGTGCGAGGATATTTCTAATAGCCTATAGTTATGGACTAGGGTTCGAATTTGTGACCGGCCCTTACACTCCTCCGCCATCCGAGCAATTAATCTTTCATGATAAAGGAATACCAGTTGATACCAGTTCAACTCTTATAGTTAATCCATGCTACGACATTCCAGACACAATATACAAATTAGAATCAAAAAGGGGGACTTATAACTTGTATATAGGAAGCAGAACCTCAGACCCAGTACGCACAATCAAGCTTACAACATTAGATGGAGTTGAAGCTGGCACAGCCATCAAGACTCTGTTAAAGATTCTGGCATGGATGAAGTCAACTAATAGTGACAGCAACATCTTGACCTTTATCATCCAACAATTGGGCTCCCGAATGGAAGGACTTGAGGATATAATTCCAGGATTGGTTCCAGGAGCAGCTGGTGGATGTATTGATCATCGCTTTGGTAGCCCTGGTACTGTCATGTGGGCCTACTCTAACTCAACTAGCATAATATCCACCTGGTATCAGATTACCTCAAACAGGGCTACATTACTACAAAGAGGAGAAGAAGACAGATTTGTGTTTTTTCAACAATTATATCACCACATATACAGTGCCCTTCGTTTCTGTTCACCATATAATAAGAGATTTGGAGTAATTGTAAGAACTGACCATTGCTCATATCCGATACCTGCTAGTCATTTTTCAGCACCCCCAATTTACCTCCCTGGTCAGGAAAAGCTGATGTCAGGATTGGTATTAGATCCCAGTAGAAAGGAAGCCCTTAGGTTAGAAGCAGACCACTACCAAGGTGTCATGCATGGATCAGCACTCAATCAAGGATCTGGTGAAGAAATACTTAGTGCTGTCATCGGTCATCAAGTAGCTCAAGGCATAATGATGTACTCAATGGGTCTTGAGGATTTGAACAATGAGGAACATAAAGTGCAGTTTAACCAGACATCTATTAATCTATCAATACTAAGGAAACTACCATTAAGAAGAATTCTCTCATCACTCTCCATCCACCTAGCAGCTGGTGGTTGTTTTGGAAAACATATAATACCCGTCAAACTCATACAAATATTGAGAAATGGGTCTAAATTAGGCCCCACTACTCAGTCTATGACTCCATTCTTGGACATAATTCAAGCAATCATTACTGGGGGATACTTGCCTCAACGGTTGAGTTACACAAAAAGTTTCTGGAAATGGGGAGGTAATCTATCACTAATCAACTTGATTGGTCCATTGATGGAAGGGATGGCTAAATCTATGGATGAATGGAAAAGTAATCCATATCCTATATATGTGCTTATTGAAGTGAAGGGTAGTCAGTTCAATTACAAGAGGATTATTCAATTCCTTAAACACTGGAATCCAACATTAAGCAGAGTTATCCAGATCAATAGAACTCTAAGTGATGTCAAATTGATTGAGGAAATTAACCTATCCTCCTGGAGTTTGCAAATTTTGCTGGTAACAGATAAGGGGATTGCTACAGAATATGGTAGAAGAATATTGAGTCCAACTGAGATAGAAAACAAATCTGCAATAACAGTAGAGCCAACTATTTTAACAACTCCAAATCCTATAACAACGGCAACACCTCCATGGATACTTATATCCCCAACAGCATCTCCAGTATTGACAACTGATTTAGATGATCTAAATGCAATTATAATAGGACGAGATTCCTGGAACATGTCCACAACTAACATGACAAAGCTCATGAAATGGAACAAAGCCATCTCCAGTTCAAAATATAAATTGAGTGAAATATGGTCTAGATTATCACTTGCTCTTCCTGATAATAGTCTTGTCATTGGTTTAGCAGAGGGTCCAGGATCATTTCTTAGTTTTCTATTGCATCTCAATGCAAACGTTTTGGGAGTTTACAACTCCAAAATAAAACCAGAAGACACTCCTCCAGCAATGGCAGGCCTATACATTCCTCCTGAATTAATGTGTCCATGCTCTGTCCGCAGTGGTATATATATATATATATATATATATATATATATATATATATATATATATATATATATATATGGAACGCGAAGAGCACCGCAGTTGCGGCGATGTCCGGATCTTCCCCTCGGACCTTGAAAATCCAGGAGAGGGCCACGTGGAGGTGTCGCGCCGGTTCGTACCCATATCCGCAGCAGGTCTCCAAGGTAAAGAGCCTCTAGTCGATAGACTAATGTAGGTAAGGGAAGTCGGCAAATTGGATCCGTAACTTCGGAATAAGGATTGGCTCTGAGGAGCGGGGCGTGTCGGGCTTGGTCGGGAAGCGGGTTTGGCTGACGTGCCGGGCCTGGGCGAGGTGAACCCTAGCCGGCGTTCTCGCGCCGGTTTCGCGGGATCCGAGCTCGGTCCCGTGCCTTGGCCTGAAGTGGTATATATATATATATATATATATAATATATATCTATATGATATATATACAATTTTGACATTATGATTACACACATATACATATTGCACATATACAAGGTGTATGACAAAAAGTTTCGAATCAAAAATATACATGTAGATTTGGTCATACTGAACAAAACAGTCCTTTACCATTTTGCAAACCACGCAAAATTTTGAATTATTAAAATTGCCATGTATAAAGGTTTCTTTAATTAATAACTCAGAATTTGGCGTGGTTCGCCAAATGATAGAAGACTTTGTGTTCTGGATGACCTAATCTACATGTATATTTTGAATTCAAAACTTCTCGTTACTCTGTATACATAAATCTTAAAATATTTTATAAAATGTCGATTAAGTATTATATGTAAATCTTTAGAGACAATTATATATAAATTAATAAATGTTTTAATATTGTATTTCCAGTATGTAATCGCCATCGATGGCCACCAGATCAAAGACGTGTCGTTCTCGATGCTTTTGGTCATTACATATATTCCACTGACGACAATTACCCACATTCAGTGAAATTAAAAAACTCATGAAAAAGCATCCCGAATTATTAGGACACCTAAAAGAGGCTACGATTAAAACGTGGGTACATAACCAAAAACGTAAATACAAAGCAACTAAACACAGAATGATTCCGTTCGGTTCTTAAATAATTCCTTAGAACATCGGCAGTAAGTAAAATAATAATTGTTTTATTAATAATTATTAATTTTGGTGGTTATTTAACACTGTTATAATAATTTCTTAACATTTATTTCAGAACTATAACTAATTCAAAAAATAGCAATACTTTGTAACCATAATAACCAACAAGCCTCTACATCGACAAGAGCAAAAGTGTGAAAGTATTTGAAAGAAGTCGATAAAAGTGTTTAACTTTATAAAGGATTTACAAAGAACTTCCTTAGAGATAAAAGTATCAAGAGAGAGATTATTACTTATTGTAAGAAAATCGTTGCTAAGTCATTTAGCATCGTGTGCCGTCATTTCTTGTCGGTAACGCTCGTGTTGTATACTGTCGTTTTACGCTCGTGTCATATACTGTCGTTTTACGCTCGTGTCGTTTACGCTCGTGTTGTATACTGTTGTTTTACGCTCGTGTCGTTTACGCTCGTGATCTTCAAATGGATTCAAGCACGTTCTGCTTGTCATAGATGTTTTCACTCGATTTACTTGGCTCTTTGCGGTTAAGTCAACAAGTTCAAAGTATAATTTCTAAAAGAAGTGATGGTTTCAAAGTATTATCTTTAAAGAGTCTTTGTAACTCGTAATGCAATGTGTAAAGGCTCTTGGGTACTTCTGCAGCTATATTCAAATTATGACATCAAAAGCAAGAAATTATAGCCCTATTCCGATATACACTGCTAATACTGAAAATCTATAGTATCTTAGTGTGAGCTGTAGATTTTCAGGACTGGCTGTGTATATCGGAACACAGCCTATGTACATGTATATTTTTCTTGCAATTTATATCGGAATAAACTGCATAATAAAATGCATACTATCATCTTCATTTTGATAATTTGAATATTTGTAGTTCTAAAAGTATTTAGGAGCCTTAACGGGTTACAAAAGAAACCTTCTCATAACTTTATATATCTTTGACATTTTTGAAAGTTTGTTTTACTATAGACAAGTATACTGAGTTCACTTGTCTATAGAAGAGAGTATTGCTTTTTAATTTATATATTATAATGGGATAAAAGCAAAAAGTCTGAAAATGTGACAAAATAGTTATAAGGTAAGATTAGTTTAGTTTCTAAAAGCAGTATTAAATAAGTAATTTATAAAAGAATATTGAAAAGTGTATTAAATTTTAAGTTTTATATCATATTTAAAACACATATTTCTTTAAATATTAAAAGTATTGAAGTAAGATCGATAAAAGTCTGTTTTTTTTGTATAAAAGTGTTATAAAAGTACTGTCATTTATAGAGATTAAAAATCTGTTTATACATATACTATATATATATATATATATATATATATATATATATATGGGTCATTCCACGTGAAATCGGACACTCGCTGCCCACTACAGTTTTCAACCGAAATACTTCTATAAGAGCTTAAATGAAAGGTATGAACATAGACTTTGAAGTATCATGTGGCCCCTTGTGTGATTCAAAATGGCTGCTGTAATATGACGGATGCAATGCGCAAAATCGCAGAAAATCAGGTATAATTTATTGATAAATGTTATATAAAGTATTATTTACGTCCTTAAATGTTCTCGGAATGTTACTGGAGATATAACATCCTCTAGAGATTTAAAAGTCAACATGGCGGATCCAACATGGCGGACGTAAAATCCAAAATTCAACCAATGTCCGCGAAACTTTGCATCCAGGAGTTTTTTAAGTTGCTGATTACGAATCCGTTTTCGGATTTTCAAAATTCAAAATAGCGGGTCCAACATGGCGGAAGTAAAATCCAAAATTCAACCAATTTCCGCGAAACTTTGCATCCAGGGGGATTTTGGATCGCTGATTACGAATCCGTTTTCGGATTTTCGGATTTGTGCGCGCGCGCGCGCGCGCGTGTGTGTGTGTGTGTGTGTGTGTGTGTGTGTGTGTGTGCGCGCGCGCGCGCGCGTGTGGATGTGCGTGTGTGTGTGTTTGCATACCCCAAGGATAAGGACCCCGTGATTCGTCACAGTATTTAAAGACTTCAACCCTCCTTGTGGTGTGCGTGTGCGTGTGAGTGTACATGTGCGTGTTTGTGTGCTTGAAGCTTCTAATTAATTTACTTTTCACTTTGATCTACTGTTTTTAGGGAAGATAGCTCCATGAGCTGCATTAGAATATCTTTTAATGACAATTCGCATATCATCCATGGGAATAAATGCATGACTTTTCTGAATATCCGGTATCATTTTAGCTTTGCTAAATCTTTCTTCAAGAAACTGCCTTACGTGCTCATGTTCATTTTTTGTATAAAAATGTACATCCATATAACAAAGTTTCGTTTAGCCCCACTTGAAGAGAGCCACAGGTGTTAAGATAGCTTCCGTAGGTGAGGCTTGCAAACTGGCTTTTACCGCTCCTCTTTTAGCGGTAGCAGCCACTCCATCGCAGGCTCCCTTACCGTGGGCAGTAGCATGAAAATGCCACTCCGCTTCTACATTAAAATCATGTTTGTGGTGTAGCAAATTCGCGATGTTGAAGCGATTCTTGTAATGTTGCTTTGCTCCGTCTGTAAAATAGATTACTTTCTTTACGTTATAGTTTGATTTTATTTCCTTTATGACGATTTTTTGGCTGACATATACAGCTGCTGTATCGTGAGAAAGGCTATCAGACAAGATAAGAATGCTACGATGTTTCAGTTCTTTATCCTTTCTATAATAATAAACAAAGGGATGCAAAGTACACTGATCATTGTTGTAGTGAAACGCCTGTGCGGCATCTTGTACAACAAATGCGTAGTTTTCGGAAAAATCGCATTGTACAAGTACTTCTCCATCCTTCAGAGTAGCCTTTATCTTTTCCGAATAATTTGATTGCTCCTTTGCAATAAAATGATGAGTTTTCAGGTTCATTAATTTCTCACTTAACTCTTGCATGAAGTCCTCAACGGGAAAACAGTCGGTACGCAAAGTGGCTCTATCAGTTGACTCCCAAACGCTAAAGGTAATTTCAGTAACCGCTGCTTCGTTAAGAAGGGAAATCAAAAAATTGCAGACATTTTGTGTTCCAGGACATGATGCACAGTTATTTAAATGACAGTCAGGGTTGGATTCTTTGCACATTATTGCTTTAAGGACAATCTTTAAAATCTGTCATTGGTTTTTGTGAGTTCTTCGTTAAGTTATTTAAATTTATTGCATCCAGCATCAACTTACAGTTTTGATGGGTAACACAAACGCACACACAATGAGTACCACTTGCACCTGCAAGGATACATTGCTTTGGACGTAACTGACAAAACTTGGAGAAACCAATTAGGTAATCAACGTTTTCTTCCTTGTACTTAGCATGGAGTTCCTTCAAGTTATAAAGCATAAGCCGCTTTTGCTCAACAGATTTGTGTCCATCACTTCTTACAGAAACTACGTCCTTTTTACCGGACACAATTCTACTGTTAGAATCATTGAGGAAGAATTCCTTCACTTTCTCGACGGTTTCGTTAGATACAGTCTGACCAACTCTCCGTTGAAGTATTGGAAGAATTCCTTCGGAAGATCTGAGATTTTTGGCCTTTTGTGCCATATACGTTGTCGTGTCGAATTCCAGTGCTGTTTTCCGGACAGACCAACTAGGTGGAGCAATTGTTAAAATACGTAAGCGATCAGGATCGTTGTAAGGCAAACTGGAGAATTTTTCCTTTAAGCCACTCAACATCTCTTCCAACTCTTCTTGTCTAGAAGTTATTTCACGGCAATGCTTTTTTTGTAATTGTTCAATACTATCATTACTTTCATTAACACTTGTGTCACTAACACTGGAATTGGATACATTCATCGCATATACTTTTTTTCGACACGCGCTGCAAATTTTTCCTTTTGGATCTAGTGACGGAAATGTTTTAGCCATGGACGAACTAAGAGAACGCAAGCCAAATCCGATATGATTGTCAATATGATCTTTCCCAAAAGGATTAACACACCGGTCGCTCGATTTATGAGGTCTGCCGCTCATGGTTACCAACAAAACTCTAAATTGCACTACAAACTAAGTGAAATTCGAAAACACAGTGACAAAAGAACAACAGAAGACCAAAATATATTTTGTCAACTTCGTAGCATCTGATGCGAACGAGGAAATCAGCGATTCACGAAACGGTGCTTCCTCTACCGATATCCGTGACGCTCTGGCTAGCGCGCCTCGAGGAAAGCGCGGTGAGGAAAGATAGGCCGATCGTGTTTTGTCAAAAACCGGGCAGAGCTTGCGACGACGAAAGCGCGCTAGCCAGAGCGTCACGGATATCGGTAGAGGACCATGATGGTAACCATACCGGTTGGTAACCATGAGCGGCAGACCTCATAAATCGAGCGACCGGTGTGTTAATCCTTTTGGGAAAGATCATATTGACAATCATATCGGATTTGGCTTGCGTTCTCTTAGTTCGTCCATGGCTAAAACATTTCCGTCACTAGATCCAAAAGGAAAAATTTGCAGCGCGTGTCGAAAAAAAGTATATGCGATGAATGTATCCAATTCCAGTGTTAGTGACACAAGTGTTAATGAAAGTAATGATAGTATTGAACAATTACAAAAAAAGCATTGCCGTGAAATAACTTCTAGACAAGAAGAGTTGGAAGAGATGTTGAGTGGCTTAAAGGAAAAATTCTCCAGTTTGCCTTACAACGATCCTGATCGCTTACGTATTTTAACAATTGCTCCACCTAGTTGGTCTGTCCGGAAAACAGCACTGGAATTCGACACGACAACGTATATGGCACAAAAGGCCAAAAATCTCAGATCTTCCGAAGGAATTCTTCCAATACTTCAACGGAGAGTTGGTCAGACTGTATCTAACGAAACCGTCGAGAAAGTGAAGGAATTCTTCCTCAATGATTCTAACAGTAGAATTGTGTCCGGTAAAAAGGACGTAGTTTCTGTAAGAAGTGATGGACACAAATCTGTTGAGCAAAAGCGGCTTATGCTTTATAACTTGAAGGAACTCCATGCTAAGTACAAGGAAGAAAACGTTGATTACCTAATTGGTTTCTCCAAGTTTTGTCAGTTACGTCCAAAGCAATGTATCCTTGCAGGTGCAAGTGGTACTCATTGTGTGTGCGTTTGTGTTACCCATCAAAACTGTAAGTTGATGCTGGATGCAATAAATTTAAATAACTTAACGAAGAACTCACAAAAACCAATGACAGATTTTAAAGATTGTCTTAAAGCAATAATGTGCAAAGAATCCAACCCTGACTGTCATTTAAATAACTGTGCATCATGTCCTGGAACACAAAATGTCTGCAATTTTTTGATTTCCCTTCTTAACGAAGCAGCGGTTACTGAAATTACCTTTAGCGTTTGGGAGTCAACTGATAGAGCCACTTTGCGTACCGACTGTTTTCCCGTTGAGGACTTCATGCAAGAGTTAAGTGAGAAATTAATGAACCTGAAAACTCATCATTTTATTGCAAAGGAGCAATCAAATTATTCGGAAAAGATAAAGGCTACTCTGAAGGATGGAGAAGTACTTGTACAATGCGATTTTTCCGAAAACTACGCATTTGTTGTACAAGATGCCGCACAGGCGTTTCACTACAACAATGATCAGTGTACTTTGCATCCCTTTGTTTATTATTATAGAAAGGATAAAGAACTGAAACATCGTAGCATTCTTATCTTGTCTGATAGCCTTTCTCACGATACAGCAGCTGTATATGTCAGCCAAAAAATCGTCATAAAGGAAATAAAATCAAACTATAACGTAAAGAAAGTAATCTATTTTACAGACGGAGCAAAGCAACATTACAAGAATCGCTTCAACATCGCGAATTTGCTACACCACAAACATGATTTTAATGTAGAAGCGGAGTGGCATTTTCATGCTACTGCCCACGGTAAGGGAGCCTGCGATGGAGTGGCTGCTACCGCTAAAAGAGGAGCGGTAAAAGCCAGTTTGCAAGCCTCACCTACGGAAGCTATCTTAACACCTGTGGCTCTCTTCAAGTGGGCTAAACGAAACTTTGTTAATATGGATGTACATTTTTATACAAAAAATGAACATGAGCACGTAAGGCAGTTTCTTGAAGAAAGATTTAGCAAAGCTAAAATGATACCGGATATTCAGAAAAGTCATGCATTTATTCCCATGGATGATATGCGAATTGTCATTAAAAGATATTCTAATGCAGCTCATGGAGCTATCTTCCCTAAAAACAGTAGATCAAAGTGAAAAGTAAATTAATTAGAAGCTTCAAGCACACAAACACGCACATGTACACTCACACGCACACGCACACCACAAGGAGGGTTGAAGTCTTTAAATACTGTGACGAATCACGGGGTCCTTATCCTTGGGGTATGCAAACACACACACACACACGCAGATCCACACGCGCGCGCGCGCGCACACACACACACACACACACACACACACACACACCACGCGCGCGCGCGCGCACAAATCCGAAAATCCGAAAACGGATTCGTAATCAGCGATCCAAAATCCCCCTGGATGCAAAGTTTCGCGGAAATTGGTTGAATTTTCGATTTTACTTTCGCCATGTTGGACCCGCTATTTTGAATTTTGAAAATCCGAAAACGGATTCGTAATCAGCAACTTAAAAAACTCCTGGATGCAAAGTTTCGCGGACATTGGTTGAATTTTGGATTTTACGTCCGCCATGTTGGATCCGCCATGTTGACTTTTAAATCTCTAGAGGATGTTATATCTCCAGTAACATTCCGAGAACATTTAAGGACGTAAATAATACTTTATATAACATTTATCAATAAATTATACCGATTTTCTGCGATTTTGCGCATTGCATCCGTCATATTACAGCAGCCATTTTGAATCACACAAGGGGCCACATGATACTTCAAAGTCTATGTTCATACCTTTCATTTAAGCTCTTATAGAAGTATTTCGGTTGAAAACTGTAGTGGGCAGCGAGTGTCCGATTTCACGTGGAATGACCCATATATATAATGTATGTATATAATGTGCATGTGCGTGCATGCGTGCAAGGTGGAAGGAAAACAAGATGTGCTCTTATGCATCCTTGCGCAATAACCAATGAGTGCGTTGAGCCAAATGAGAGACATTGATGATATTGGTCAACAGAAGGCCACATATATAAAGAATATCCAATGACGTTATTATATCCAATATGATTCTCGCTTGGCCCAGGTCGCAACGTCTGCGCATCTCTCTATCGAGCACACCTGTTTTCCTTCCACCATCTGTATAACCAATATATAACATATATAACAATATACAATAACAATATGTATATATTGATTTGAATCGCCCAGAAAATGAACAAAACCTTATGCATTGCCAAAAACAATAAGCCGTCCGTTAGCAATGTCCCTCCATCTTTAAAGGATCATCCATTTTCAATTAAAGTTTTCGCAAATGAGAGTGATGAAGATGAAATGGAAGAGGAAATCGAAATGGATAATAGCACTGGAGGAACGGACGATAACAAGGAAAATGAAAATTCAACTAGCGGTATATCTTTTCTCATGGCATATACATAAACTTTTTTTATAAACAAATTAATCTTTGAATCTATTTTTTTGTTATTTGATATAGATTCAGAGGTGAATACTGTACCAATTACACAAGAAAATACGATCGAACGTATAACTGCAACTTTGAGTAAGTAACATTTTTCTTTGAAGTAGATCAATAGAAATTAAAGTAAAAATTGCAAATAATTTTTATAAATTGTATATTTTAGTATTGTATTTTAAAATTATGTATAACATTGAGAGAAAAAAATATAAACTTCTACTGACAATAATTGCATTAAAATATGAATGGTTTCTTTTGTTTCAGATAGTTTATGTGAAAAGGTGAATAGTGTACATGAAGACATTCAGCAGTTCAAGACAGAGCAGTTTAATATGAGACAGGAAGTAACTAAAAATACAACAAAAATGAAAGAATTACTTGCTATCTTTAAAGATAAATTTCCCAGAAACGAAGAAAACGATGAAGTAGCTGTGGATTTATTAATGCCTGAATTTCCATTAGTATCTGTCGAGGATTATGTACAGTTTAATGAATCATTGAAAAATGATGAAACAATTCGTAAATGCTTTGTAAGTACCCCCTTTTGAGTTGTGTGAAATTTCATAGTAGATAGATTGATTGTTAAAAAATAATAATACTCAAGTACACTTTAATGAATAATAAACAAATAATAATGAACAATAAAAATAATTAAGTAATGTATATCGATATAATAATACTCATATACATACTTTTTGCAGGACAAAAAAATAAAATGTATTGGTGGTGATTCTGTCCAAAAAATGGTCTCCAATATACTCACAAACTGTATAACATTTGACGTAGGACACAAGCTCTCTTGGACTGGTGCAAAAAATTCTGTTGGAATAGGAAATTCGATTTTTGCTAACATTATAATTGGTAAGTGTACTTTTGTAATAAAAAGATTACCTATATATGCCGTACAGTTTCTTTCAATGCTACTTCCCATTTTATATTCTTAGTAAATAAAGATATAAGAATATTTATTGGCATATTTTATGTATAACAATTATAACTTGTTAACGATTTTTTAGAATACTAATATTTATGTAAATCAAATTTATTTTTTCCAACCATATCTAGCTACTAATGTAAATATGTACATATTATCCGTAGGGGCTGTGAGTCATATGAAAGGAAAAGGACCTGATTGCACCATAGCATTAATCGTAAAACACATCAAAAATTGGTTGCAACACGCGGGTGACAAGATGCGATATCGGATGAAGAAACCGCTCGAATAATAAGAAGAATTCGTGTTACAATTACTGTTGAGTCGATGAAACAGCGATCCTCCAGTTCCTCCAGTTCTATTCCACCGAAATATCGCGAGCCACTTCGCCGAGCTCGTCGTGCGGGCTTTTTACCGGCAAATTTCTGCATAAGGTTTCCTTCATGACACACTATTTTATACATTAAAGTTTGCACGTTGGACTCTTCCACTCATCGCGACGAAATGGAATTGCACGAGTAATCGTAGATTTCACTCTGCTTTCGTCGAATTTAAAATCGATTTTGGTAAGATCGAATTCCTTCGTATTTCGACCGCAAATATTTGCGTAATCTTTTTAAAAATCGATAAAACACCTTCAGGAAGTTAAAAATCATCCGAGCTAAAAAATAATGAGATTATCAAGCCAATCGCCAAAATCGATTTTTTTGAAAACGGACTCTCGTACAAAAGAGCTTCTTTTCCGCATTTATTTCTTCACACAAAATCATCACCTTCCCGATCGTATCATCATTAACGAGAATAAATCGATATAATAAGGATAAGTCGATTAGCTCTCGAAAATTAACACGTAAGGTAAAGGTACCAATACCCGGACACTTAAGCATAGGAAATGTACCAATACCTGGACACGTATCTGTGTCTGGATACCTTTAAAAAAATATAAATTTATGAAAATAAACGTTTGGATATTATAACTGAAGTTTCAAACTACAAGAAAAAAATACTTTTATCTTTGATTTTAATTCGTGTTATACTTATAAATAATAAAGGTGTCCGGATATAGGTACATGTCCGGGTATTTGTACCTTTAATCGTATCAGACTACGGATTGGGATTGAGATCGGATTGAAATTTAATCAATCAGAACAGAGAAAACTGATCTCAAGTTTAGTAAACTTTGCTCTGATTGGTCAAATTTCAATCCGATCTCAATCCCAATCCGTAGTCTGATACGGGCATTACCTTAAGCGTAAACTCTCGTCGCCGCGTCGTGTAAATTGTTATTGTGTTAGCGGTTTGCAAGGGTCGGAAAGCGTGAGCGTTGAACGCATATTATAAAAGAATCTTGCGCATACATCATTATAGCAGTAAACTTTTTGATTTTGTAAAATATTTTAAAATCGAAAGTGGATGTATATGTAGAGGGAGATCCCTCCCCTTGAAATTTCGATTTTTTTATAACGAAAAGGTCATCCTTTTATAACTTTTTCCAAGTGACACGCGATATTTTGGTGTATTGTCATTTGTCGCTCGTTGCAACTCGAAGGGCAGGGTGAAGGATCTTTCGTGTTAATTTATAATACTTGGTTGGAAACGGCAGTCACAGTGTCTCTACAGTTTACCGAGGGAACAAAGTCTCTGTTCGCTGGCGCGAAACCGAACGTAGCGATAACTCACCTTGATCTCTCGCCGTGCGATTGTGATTAATCGAGTGATTAATGTATTAATGTATTAATGTATTTATGTATTATTGCGCAACTGCCATCTTTCGAGGACAGAGTCCGCAGTGGTCGACGTTTTTGATCGAGCTTCGACCACTGGGTGCTGGGACTGCCCTCTTTCGAGGACAGAGTCCGCAGTGGTCGACGTCTTTGATCGAGTTTCGACTACTGGGTGCTGGGACTGTTCTCGAAAGAAGACAGAGTCCGCAGTGGTCGACGTCATTGATCGAGCTTCGACCACTGGGTGCTGGGACTGCCCTCTTTCGAGGACAGAGTCCGCAGTGGTCGACGTCTTTGATCGAGCTTCGACCACTGGGTGCTGGGACTGCCCTCTTTCGAGGACAGAGTCCGCAGTGGTCGACGTCTTTGATCGAGCTTCGACCACTGGGTGCTGGGACTGCCCTCTTTCGAGGACAGAGTCCGCAGTGGTCGATGTCTTTGATCGAGTTTCGACTACTGGGTGCTGGGACTGTTCTCGAAAGAAGACAGAGTCCGCAGTGGTCGACGTCATTGATCGAGCTTCGACCACTGGGTGCTGGGACTGCCCTCTTTCGAGGACAGAGTCCGCAGTGGTCGACGTCTTTGATCGAGCTTCGACCACTGGGTGCTGGGACTGCCCTCTTTCGAGGACAGAGTCCGCAGTGGTCGACGTCTTTGATCGATCTTCGACCAGTGGGTGCTGGGACTGTTCTCGAAAGAAGACAGAGTCCGCAGTGGTCGACGTTTTTGATCAAACTAAACTGATTGTCAGCGTGCAACTTTGTTCTTGGCAAATCTTAAACGCCGTTGTTTCCGTTTGCTTGAAACGAGCAATTCACAGTCTCTTGTTGGCTCCTCTCTGAGTTCCTCTCTCGAAGATCCGTGCAGTAGAAAGGCTAAGCCATGTCAGTTATGTTTGGTGAACATTTGAAAATTATTATAGGGATGGTGACCACCCAGATGTGACCTTGGTGTATATATTCCTTATCGCGACCAAAAATTACAATATTTTTATTCATCGAGCATATTTCAAGTTCTGCACCATACATATTTTTGACCCTTAAGATGTTTCATAAATTTTTACGTGCATTAATTGAAATTATGAGATCTTGGTTCCGTCTGAGTGGCGACGATCCCAGTGTGGTCGGGCGTATTAAAAAGAGGTGTGGCCTCGGAGGATTAAATGCACGGATTGTGTTTTTTCGTAAGTGTCAAGTGACATATATAGCGAAAGTGTTACCGTACAGGGGAAAAAATGATGTTGTATCTAATTGAATTAACTATATGTATATGTATGCTTGTGGCAGCCTGTATAATGTCGACGTTTAATTGAAGCAACTTCATTTTTTTCCGTGTACGCGCTGAAATATGTATAAAAGTTATTGCGCAAACGCGACCTTTGTTTAAATATAAAATAATATAAAAATATGTAATATGCTGCTGTGTTATGGGCTATGTGTTGCTGTTTGTTTTCTGCAAACTTTTAATTAATAAACTTAATTTTATACTATATACATGTAAAACTTATTATTATGCTATATACATGTAAAACAGGGAGCACAGACTTCTACATAACGCACAATACATAACGCATAAAGGAATATGAACCAATCCTTTACTTCCATCGTGGAGATTGAAATGAATTGGATTCTGATTGAATCATTTCCTTACGCGTTACGCATTATGCGCTATGCAGGAGTCTGTGCTCCCCGCTTTATAATTCATTTTTCCAGTATGGATTTACCTTTTAAGATATCTTTAAGATATCTTCAAGACATCTCAATCATACCGTGTATATATATCTTAAAAATATCTTCAAGATATCGTCAAGATATTTTTAAGATATCTTAAATGTATCTTCCAGATATCTAAAAGAGATCTTTTAGACATCTGCAAGTGCCACATAAGATATCTGAAGATATCTTGAAGACATCTTAAAGATATCTCGAACTGTTGCGTAAGACATCTTTTAGATCCCTAAAAGATATCTTTTCGGAAAAAATGCAAGACATCTAAAGACATGGCAAGATATCTTTTAGATTTCTAAAAGATATCTTTTTGTCTATATGGGATAATTCTGCATACAATAATAAGAAAATTATTTTGAAGTTTTGAGTTATTTATCCATAATTTACTATACATAAGGATTAATGTCAGCACAATGACGGAATATTAATCAATACTTGTATATTGACAGTTTTTAGACATTCACATAATTTCTCATACAATAATGAGAAAATTAATTTGAAGCTGTATCTTATTTATCTGTAATTGTTTGCTATACATAAAGGTTAATGTCAGCATATTTATGGAATATCAATCAATACGTATATACCGTAACTATATTGACATTAATCTTTATGTATAGCAAACAATCTCAGATAAATAAGATAAAGCTTCAAAGTAATTTTCTTATCATGTATGCAGAAATATCTAATAAGTTCGTCAATATGCAAGTAATAATCCGTAATTATGCTGACATTGATCTGTATGTATAGTACATTACAGATAAATAACGGATAAAAACTTTGAAACTTTAAAGTGACCGCAATTAGTTGCACATTCAAGGCGATTTTCGAGAGCTATGCCTACTTCTCTCCCCTTGCCTCTCCGCTCGGCCACGCTAGTTTGTAGGGTTTACCGGCCGAGCAGAGCGACAAGGGGAGAGAAGTAGGCATATCTTTCCAAAATCGTCTCGAATGTGCAACTAATCTGGCCACTGAAAAGTGTGTGCAGTACGTAATGATACGTTCACTGCTGTGCGATATACCATGCCTGAGCGTGCCAAATTTTCTCAAATTGTTTGGTCGATTTTGAATGCTTTTCCTTTAATAAGCATTATTCGACGTTTTTGTATAAACGTTTTTATCCATTCTACAGAATCTGAAAGGAAAGAATCGGTAATTTTGGGGTACTCGTATAACAGACAAAAAAAGTTAACCTAAAAATGTATGCCACATTCATTATAAATGTACAATAAAATAATATTTTTTCAAGTATTTTAAGTGAAAAATAATAGAACTTACTCCTTGAATACTTCCTCTGAACTTTTCCTCTTCTCGCCTATCCTTGAAATCAATCGAATGCACTAAATTCACTGAATTCACTACTGAAACTTTCGCTTCACTCGATCTTTAGATGGCGATCAACCCATAAACGCATAATAGATTAACTCGCACTCGCGACCTTTTTGATTGGTCGGTGATAACCGCCAATGACAGGCGTAGAGAAAATGGCCGTACCGCAGAGACGAAGAAAATGGCCGTATCGCAAAGACGAAGAAAATGGCTGTCACGCAGAGACAAAGAACGTGACTGGTTGAGGGGCGCACATGCGTATCCGACATGTGTGTTCGTCATGTGTGTCTAGAAAACGCCGCCAGAGCGCGATACACGTATAGAAGTCGTCACAATCGAGATGATCCATTGTTGCGCTGCACACTCCAGGAGATATGTGAGTATTATGGTCGATTCAGACATAATTGTGCCATGCCCGTACCGTGACCGTATCGTGACGTACCGTGCACGGACAGAAAGATTAGTTAATAAAGTCGGTATTCATGGCTATACGGTCACCATGATCGGCGCACAGTACGCGTTTGAACACGTTTCAGATGAAAACACCGAACAATTGGTAAAATACTATTAATATCAATAGTAACTATTAATATCAATAGTATTTTACCAATCGTTCAGTGTTTTCATCAGAAACATGTTCAAACCAGAGAGAAGAATGAGAGACGACACGGCCCGGTTTTAGGTGATCCGCGAACGCGATACGCCCTCTGGGATCGACGTAAAACGTGCACATGAACTACGTAGCCAATGTCCACGTTTGAGCCACGGGGTAATACATATGTGCACGATTCAGGTTGCGTTCCGTGCTAATGTCGGTAACGCAAAGTTATTGATTTTTCGTTATGTGAGCGAGCGAGAAGGTATAAGAGTGAGCGAGATGACAATAAGAGCGAGCGAGACAGTAATTGGAGTGAGCGAGATGAGAATAACACATGCAGAAGGCTCGGGGGCGGGGATTTGATCGAGGATCGAGCATCGAGTCTTTTCCTTACGCGCCGTTGTTCTTATCTCGCTCACTCCTGTTACAGTCCTACTCGCTCTTATTGACGACTCGCTTGCTCTTATACCTTCTCGCTCGCTCACGCAACAGCTGTGTTTTAAGACCGACACGCTTTAGAAATTATCACATTAAACATTTTTTTATATACACCGGGATACACATGTATAAATTTCTCAATTATATTATAATAAACGATTTACGACAACGAATCGAGAATAATTTTATTCGATGCAACTCGCTATAACTGTTACTCATTATTACTTATAGTACTACTGTGACACTTATATATTATACTGTTTATATGTTGCATCCAGTCGTCCACCGGTCATACTTTTTCTAACGCGACGATGTATGTACACGCAAATTTTTTTTTTTTTTTTTTTTTTTTTTTTTTAAGCAGGGAGGGGAAAATGCCTGACGCACACCCGCGTCGGCCGTCCGGCGGGGTAGTGTGGGGCTTGCACCCACTAAAAACCCCTCCCCTTCATTCTATACCAAAAGGAATTTTATATATAAATTAGGATTAGGATTATGTCCGAAAGGTTTAGAATGACAAATAGATGTTTGTATTACATCATATAAAATATATTATAATGAAAAAATATATAAAAGTTTATGAATAAAAAATATAATTAATATTTCTTCCTCGTCCTCTTCCTCTTCCACCTTGTCCTCTTCCACTTTGTCCTCTTCCTCTCCCACCTCGTCCTCGTCTTCGTCCTCGTCCTCGCCCTCGCCCTCGCCCTCTCGTACTTCTTAGAGAGGCAGCTATTGCCTTGGCAATTATTGTGCCTAATTGTTCACTCTGAAACATTAACAATAAGAAAAATAATGAACAGCATGTTCATGATATTCATGATATGAGTATAACAAATATAACTTTATAATTATAACTGCACTGAGTTATACACAAAAAAAATAATTTAACTCAACAAAATGTATATATAAATTTAACATTTGTTAAGCCAAATAATTTCTTTTTTCAGTGCACAGATATAAGTATTTATCTAACTAATGCTCGATTTCTTTACCTCTAGATGAGTTCTCGATAACTTTATCCAACAGATATCTTTCAGAATTGGTTTTCTTATTGATCGATTCTGGGATATAGGTGTGTTGGATAAAGTCATCGAGAGGTGAAGAAATTGGGTATAAATAAAGGACTTAATTTTTTAAATTACAGGTGCTTTCTAGCAACAACACTGTGTAACACAGAGTATTATATTTCATTTTTTTAACAACAAACAACAAAGATGAAACGATTCAGGCTACGTTCAGAAACATTACCCGGGTACACTAGGATATACTTTCCTCTCTTTCTAACTCACTGAGATAGAAAGGGAGGCAAGTATATTCGAGTGTACCCGGGTGACGTTTCTGAACGCACCCTCACTGTTTCACAGTGTCGTTTCTGTAAAGCACCCATGTAATTAAAATTTTAACACTTACATTTAATTGGAAAACGTCTGCTGCTGGCGTCATCAACGCCGTAGACGCGGTCGTCGTCGTTGTCGTCGGCGCCGTGGTCGTCGTCGTTGCCGTCGACGCCGTGGTCGTCGTCATTGCCGTCGACGCCGCGGTCGTCGTCGTTGCCGTCGGCGCCGTGGTCATCGTCGTTTCCGTCGACGCCGCGGTCGTCGTCGTTGCCGTCGGCGTCGTGGTCGTCGTCGTTGCCGTCGACGCCGCGGTCGTCGTCGTTGCCGTCGGCGCCGTGGTCGTCGTCGTCGTCGACGCCGCGCTTGTCGTCGACGCCGCCGTCGTTGTCGACATCGTCGTCTTCTTCGGCGTCTTGGAATATAACTGAAAAAGAAAAATTATTGAAAATTAATACATATTAATTAGAGCTTATTACAGTAATGATGTAATACATAATTATTTACTTACGGCTTCGTAAAATGCGGACCTGCGGAGACGATGTTGGCACACACGACGTGCGACGTGGCGAACAATATGATGAACTGCGACTGCGACGTCTGGACTCACTTGTTGATATCGCGAGTCACAACGCGCTGCCGCGACGCCACTCCTCCCACTTACCCCCTTCTGAGGGAGCCATGCGATTCGCTTAAAAACACTTTCTCTTCATTGTTTTGAAAAGATTCTCTCTCTTTCGCGATAGACAACAGTGGAGTCTTTCCATTCGAAGCATTTGCCAGAGCTGGTACTATTTACTGTGATCAGTATATTTTATTCGTACACTAGTCGAAATATTAAACTGATTTTTCATTATCTAAGACGCTGTCTCGAGTGAATTCAGTTGACATTAATTGTTCACACAACAATTAATAGATTATCGGCTAGGTTACGTTAATTTTGTGCATATTTTGTGCGCAACAAGTTAAGTTTATTTTTATTTAATAATCCAGTATAATAGTTTCGCCAGTAAATATAAAAATAACAAATTCAAAATTACTCGACCGAGATATGGTTGTTGCTTGATGTAAAGCGTCTCACTTGAAAAGGGCCTGATTGAGGCCGAAACGTTGTGAAGAGGAAGAATAAAGGAGTAATGGCCAGTTGGGTCGAGTAATTTTGAATTTGTTATTTTTATTTAATATTTTATTTTTTGAAGCGTACGTATTAATATTTTGTTTCGTTTTTTCGCTTCATTTTACTTTTTATTTTTTTATTTTTCTGCATCTTAAAACGTGTATTAATTTTAATATAGAAAAATACAGAATAAGTTATTTCTTATTAAGGACTCTTGTACGAGTACGAGCATAAATTATAACTAATTGCAAAATGAGTGATCAGTATTCAGAAAGTGTATATGAAAAATGTGCGTTTAAAAATTGTCGCAATGGTGTTTTTTCCACGGGGTCGCATTTATTTCGATTTCCATCAAGTACAGATGCAAGACACAAATTATGGATACGTAATAGTGGTAAGTTTTTTACATATATATATTTTTAAATTTTCTTGTATTAGACGTACATGCATGCATAAATATACGTAATACATACATACGTACGTACATACATATACATATACATATACATAAAAATATATATACATATATATATATGTATTTATATATTGGGTATGGGAATAAGTTTCCGCCTTTTTTTTTCGAGTTTGTCGTTTATTTGAACAACTACGTACAAAGTGGTTTTACTCAAAATATGCACCATTGGAAGCGATAACTTTCGCCCATCTTTCAGGCAGCAAATGGATCCCTCTATAGTAAAAATCCGGATCTTTTGACTCGATCCAATTTTCGAGCCATTTTTTGACATTTTCATGAGAAGTGAACCTTTCTCCAGAAAGAGCTGACTGCATTGACCGGAACAGGTGAAAATCTGAAGGGGCGATGTCTGGAGAGTAGGGCGGGTGGGTTAAGATTTCCCATTTCACTCCTTCTAGGTAATTTTTGACCGGTTTTGCAACATGGGGCCTCGCGTTGTCATGCAACAGAATCAACTTTTCGTGTCTTTCGTTCCACTCCGGCCGTTTTTCTTTCAGAGCTCGGTTCAGACGCAGTAGCTGAAGTCGGTAACGATCCCCGGTGATAGTTTCGGACGGTTTTAGAATTTCATAATACACTACACCTTTTTGATCCCACCAAATGCACAACATAATCTTGGAACCGTGTATATTTCTTTTTGGCACCGATGGACCGGGTTCACCTGGCATACCCCATGATTTAGATCGTTTAGGATTATCGTAATGGATCCATTTTTCATCACCGGTGATAATTCGATGTAGAAAACTCTTTCTTTTGTATCGTTGGAGCAGCATCTCACAGGTAACCAAACGCCTTTCAATATCCCTCTCCTTCAGCTGATATGGCACCCAAGTTCCGAGTTTTTGCACCATTCCCATTGCATGTAAGCGTTTGCCAACTGTTGATCTATCAACATTCAACTTACTTGACAACTCCTCAAGTGTTTGGCATGAATCTTCATTGAGTAGTTTTTTCAGTTCAACGTCTTCGAATTTTTTTGGGGCCCCCTCGCGTTCTTGGTCTCTTACATCAAAATCACCGTTTTTGAATCGCCGAAACCATTCTTTACACGTTGTACTCGATAGAGCATTGTCACCATACACATTTACTAGCGAACGATGCGTTTCAGCAGCACTTTTGTCCAGAAGGAAGTAGTGAAGTAGAACTTCCCGCAAATGCTGCTTTTTTGGAATAAATGTTGACATTTTTGACACGGAAAAATTAAATGTTCGTTTCTCTGGGAATGAATGTCAACTACTGCTTTTCAGAGCTCACACATACACCTTTAAAATACATAGACCATTGTTTATCAAACACGACAATAGCACCTCCAGCGACACCTTTTAGAAAAGGGCGGAAACTTATTCCCATACCCAATATAATTATATATTATATATAATCTATATATATATATATATATATTTACAATTGTATTTTATAATGCCCCCATGGCAGCGTTTCGGTAGAACCGGATATAATGTATCGTTTATCGTCGTACGGACTTAGAGCGATTTTCGTTTCGGACACGGTGTACGCCTCGTGTTGTTTGGATCTTATGCAAGCCTGCTGTCGCGTCATTTCAATTTCGTCGCGCAGACACCGCGTGTAATCGTCGAACGTTATCGACCTGGCTACGACGTTACTCTTAACACCTTTAGCTTTTTTCGTATCTTTCTTACCGTCGACTCGCAAGGCGTACATCTTTGCTCTGAGCCCGACGAATTCGGTCATTATCGCACCGTTATTTTCGTCCTTCATCAAACCCGGAATTTTTTTATTGGCGAGTGGGATACCGTACGCATTATCGATCGTGTAATCGCTAGTGTCAAATCTATTAATGTGGCGCCTCATGGTATCGTCCAAATTTGGTTTCGCAATCATTGCCTCCGCGCCGTATCTACCCTCCCAATGAGTAACGAGTTGCACGTCAACGTGATTGCGCACGTTCTCCATGGTTTTGCCAAACACCGCGTTGTTCATCAATTTGTATAAATTTTTCTCGAAATCATTCTTTGCCAATGTTCTAAATTGCGTGTTGAGTTCTATGTAATCGCGAAGCCATGGAGATTGCGCGAATTTCAATACGCGGTGAATCTTTGTGACGCGAAGGCCATGACGAGTACACTGCTGCAGGTTGCGATAATGTATGACATAACGTTTCTTATCGTATAATGTTGCGAGGAGCTTGTCCTGCCGCTTACCGGGTGGTTTATCGCGCGTCGGACAGAACGGTAGGTCAGCGTGCGCGTCGTGAAGATGTTGCGGATACTCCAAGTCGACTTCGAGAATGTAGCCTATCGAGGAATCCAACGCGACATCCATAACATTAAAATCGGTTACGTCGTCGACCCATCAAAAATCTGCGTAAGGCAATGGTTGACTCATTGCCCAGCCGTACAAGTTAACATCGAAATACATCAGGTACGACGATGGTTTCGATGGATCGTACGACTGCATGTACTTGTTGTTGGCCAGCGCGTATCTGTTTGAACATTGACTCAAACCGCCGCGTATACCTCGTTCGATAAACATGACCATGTCAATGGAGCAGTTCGAAATTGATACGCGTATGCTTCAACATAGCATCCCACGTAAAACCCGGCAAAGTGTAATAATACGCCGGATCGAGTCCATAACTCGCGACGCAGCTATCGCGAAAATTTTCAAAAATATCGGCCAACAGCAAGACATCGGTTTTCAGATACAAATCACTGTAGTCACCGAGTGTTCGAATGGAGAACCGCTGCCAGACGTTGACGGCGTGCGCGTAATCGCTCTCGGATACGATGTCACCTGTCAATGAACTGAAAAACGAGTCGCGCGGTGGTAAGCACGAGTCGTCCAACTTTTCGACGCAGTCAATGTACTCGTATGGAAATACGCCTTTTCGTGTCAGCAAATCAAAATTTTCTGCGGATAATGTACAAAATTCGCGTTGCAATATTCGCAGTTTATCCTTGGTGAGATAAGATGCCAATTTGTCGAGACTTGCGGTGAGAAATTTGTATGAATCGATAAATCGTAATTTAACGCAAGTTTTCTCATTTTTATCCTCGGTGCTTTTAACGTTTTTTGTAAAGAAAATGTATTTTTCTTTTGTAATTGGAAGTAGATCTACACGTCCTTCGTACGCTGTTGCTATTTCCGTTATAATAAAATGCGCGTCGTAGCCTGATAAATTATGAAAAACTACGGGAATGCAATGCGAATCTTTGTAATTTAAGTTACAATTAGAATGCGCGGGACCTCTGTACCGACCGGTCAGGTGACAATGATCGCGTACTCGCACGTCGTCTGGCTCGAACGGTTTTTCGCACACGTGACAGTGCGTTGCGCTGTTAAATTTTTCCCACTTGTCTCGCGTGAAATCTGCCATGGGTACATTAGTAGACAAAATAGTATTTACATTGTGAGCTAAACATCTTAGCTCCTCGGCGAACCACGCGACGCAATCCTTATCGCGACGAAACCGATACATTGATAACGAATCGTCGTACGAGCAGCGCACGTAGTACCCTATGCTAAACACGCGATGATGTTGATACGTGTACCTGGACGTTTCCGGATCCGCTTCCATCTTCTCCAGGGTGCACTCGAGGTCGGCGTACACGACAAACGGAACTCGTTCCTTCCTGTTGTGGTTCTTAAAGGCTAACCACTTGTCATTATCGCTCGGTAACTTGATCGCGCAGTCGTTCATCTCCCGACAGTCGACGGTGTGGGCTTCCAATTTCTCGCTCGTGTAGAAGTAGTGCAAACATCTGTAAATAATGAAATTTTGTATATATCTTTCACGTAAGAATTATTTTTATTATTTATTAGGATGTATACTCACCGATCACAAAAGTATTTCCGACCAAGGTGCCTGCTTAATTGCGAGCTCACGAGGCGGGATAGGTTCTTGATGCATGCAAAATGCCCCACGTTGTCGTTATGCATGTACAGCAGATTTACATGTCTGTCCATCTTTCTGTCGGTAAGGCGTATTGGCAGGATAGTAAGTTTCTTGTTTTTCTCAATGCTGTAGACGTTGATTGATATATTGTTGTGATTTTCAAATTTTTTAATTTGATCCAACGTCATTTGGAACTCAATATCTTGGAGATTTAGCACCAACGTGTAATGTGGATACGATGTTTCCCGATCTGCATGTCTTTCGGCTGGATGCAGAGCAGCCACCACTGACCATGCGAAACACGCATTGTCCTTGGATCGCACGTTTATTACCGCTCTCTTCATTTTAATTTCTCGCGGTATTTCCACAAAACACCCCGCGTGCAATGGATTATATTTGTTCACATTTACCGTTAAATTAAGTATACGCGACAACGCCCACCCGCTATCACGTTCCTGGAATTCCTCCAGCGATGCTAGGGTAGGCTCGATAACCTGTCGCTTGTACCACTCGTGCAGATCGGACTCTCGAAAGAGTTCATAGTTTCTGGTAGCGATACTTTTATTTGCGCGTTTGTCACCAGCCACAAATTCACCGTTAAACACTGTGTTTATTTTTACATTGTCATGTCGTTGCATGACGTTCCGCACACGATCGAGTACAATGTCCCTCGCATCTTCGAGAAATTGACGAGGTTCGATGTGTTTGGATGTGTTTATTGCCGCACCAGTCAGTATACGGCTTTCAAAAGCCGTATCTATCTCGCGCCATCGGAGTTCTGTCTCACTCGCACCGTATCCGGCACCCACATGCACGAAACGTTGACGTACCGAGTCTTTCAGACCTTCGAGTCGTGCGATACAAGCGACCAACGACTGTCTAAGACCGATGGATAATCGTGGCCGTTTAATTCGGCTTTGTTCTTCCAACGATTCGATAAACTCGTCGCATCGTTGCTCCCACGCGGTAAAGTCGTCCCGCGAATTTAAAAGGGTGGATTGCTCCAACAACTCTTGCTCCATGTTATTGCACGATCCTCTTTCCAACACAATTTTTGGTACTCGCGACTTCCAGTCCTCGACTACTGAGCGTATTCCCCCAGATTATCCATTTTATACCTCACTAATGATGCATCGTTTGCTTTTTTTGTCATATCAAATTTCACCGTGATCTCAGCAGCCGTACATCGAACAGAAAAATGCAAGATTTGCAGTTTTGCACGTGTGCGATGAAATCCTCGCGAGACACGTATGTTCTTGAAAACAATAACGCGCCATTGACTTATGATGAATTGATCTGTATAACTGCAGCAGCCGTACATCGAACAGAAAAATGCAAGATTTGCATTTTTGCACATATGCGATGGAGTCATCGCAATGTGTCCTTGAAAAAGATATCATGTCATTGACTTATGCGAAATTGCAAAATTTGCAGATTTGCACGTGTTCGATGAAATCATCGCGAGACACGTCGCGACATGTTCTAGAAAACAATAACGCGCCATTGACTTACGCGAAATTGCAAAATTTGCAATTTTGCACGTGTTCAATGAAATCATCGCGATGTGTCCTTGAAAAAGATATCATGTCATTGACATGCAAATTTAATTACGCTGCGATATTATCCTCAGGTTTATTTAAATAAATTAAAGTCAATAAAAATTATCCAAAAAATAAGATACTGTTGAGGGAGAGAACATGAATACGAGCTACGAAGAGGAATAGAGAGACATCGCGCGCGAGGGAGAGAGAACGCGAACGGGTGACGGGGGCGAGAGGGACCGCGTGAACGGTGAAGAGATATCGGGGGAGAGATAACGCGAGCGGGAGCGCGCCGTGTGACGTCACGCGGACCGACGCGGCCGTTGCACGCGGCCCTCTCACCCCGCGGACCCCTCCCCGCGGCGCCCGAGAAGGCGGCCCCCTCACCCCGCGGCGCGACCGGAAACGCGGTACCCCCCTCACCCCGCGGCGCGACCGGAAACGCGGGACCCCCCTCACCCTGCGGCGCGACCGGAAACGCGGGACCCCTTTCCCCCTCCCCGCGGCGCGACCGGAAACGCGGGACCCCCCTCCCCCTCCCCGCGGCGCGACCGGAAACGCGGGACCCCCTCACCCCGCGGCGCGACCGGAAACGCGGTACTCCCTCCCCCTTCCGCGGCGCGACCGGAAACGCGGGATCCCCCCCGCGAACACCCCCCCTTGCCCCCCCCCACGCCGGCGGGGGACCCCCCTCGCCCCTCACCTCCCCTCGGAGCTCCTGGGTTAGAACTCTCATAGTTTACCTACTAGTGGTTACCGAGAAATCAAGCTCCTTGGACCACTGTCGGATTGAAATGGAACACAGCTTATAATATTCGAGCAAAAAGTTTGCGAAACAGTTCCACAAAGAACATAACAAACTTTATCGAAGAGTGGCCAATTATAAAACACCCACAAGGATTTCTTTTACTTTTAAACGATTTTGATCACTTGCATCTAACTGAAGTGAAACTTAATATAGAAGAGTGGAATCAATTTTTCGCAGATATCCAAGCTGTACGTCGCTTGAAAAATCATGACAGCATTGCGACTGCATTGTGTAACCTCTTAAAATTAGAGGATGTAAATGAAGGTAATAAGATAATAAATTATTTTTGTAGTAAATTCATCTAAAATTTTGTAATACCTATATTAATTATTATTATATCATGTTCATAATTTCAATATGTCACAATATTTGCGGAGTTTTTAATATAAATATATGAAGTACTTTAAGTACTTAAATAAGTAAGTACTTAATTAAGTACTTAAAAAGTACTTCATATATTTATATTATAAACTCCGCAAACATTGTGAAATATTGAAATTATGAACATGATATAACAATAAATAATATAGGTATTACAAAATCTTGGATGAATTTACTTAATTTTAGTTATTAGCATTAAGAAAAGGTATTTTTCTAAATGCTAATAACAGTTTGTTTAAGATGACGCGTTAAATATGTTTGCAGACAACAAGCAATGCATTTCTTATAAAAAGTATGAATATTATTAACTGGGCGCAAAGCCTCAAACATGTATTTATATCATACTTGCAGATTGCAAAACGGCTATACAGTTGTCTTTATTGCCGCATCTTATCCCACCAAAAGGTCGCGTAAAATCAGGGGGAAAAACATTTAAGCCCTCCACAAGTCTTTGTAAAGATAGTCTAATAAACCATGTAACGGTGAGTCATTTTAGTATTATTAGTATTATTATTACTATTATTATTACATTTTCTTTATACATTAATTTATCCTATATATTTTTCATTTTTTGGTACCTCTTAAATTATTATTTATAAATTCTTTCTATAAAATAAAAACCAATTATTTCGAAAAAAGATAGAAAGTGATAAAAGATTAGCTCTATAAAGCTGGCAGGACCAAATCAGCAAAATCGAATGCGACCTAGTAGACTATTTAGTACTTATTTTGTACTATTTTGTACCGCCAAAATTTATTTCGTACCCCGTGCCGCATTCGATTTTGCTGATTTGGTCCTGCCAGCTTTATAGAGCTTAAAAGATTAAAAAAAAAATCTAAATATATAAGTTTACGTAATTTATATTTGACTTAAATTGTTTATTTAAAAAAAAAGAAATAACATGAAAAATAAGAAATGTATAGATTCAGAATTTTGTATTCTGTGATAGACATTCCAATATTTATATTTAAAATTAAAAATTTGTGATATTCAGCTTGGGTGTATTTTATTCGACCCAACTGGCCAACTTTATTAAATAGCACGCTACGTTTCGACCTCGGGTTTAGGTCCTTTTCAAGCGTTACGAGTACAAACTATTAATTAGTTAAGGCATAATGCCTGCTACGCCACGTCTAAAAACTAATGATAAAAAGTATTACGACATGTAACATATATAGTTCACAATTAATAAAAATAAAGTGCTTACATAATTTGTTCGTTGATAATTAAAATATACAGAAGACCGTTGACACGGCATATTCGATCGTTCGTAAAGAACTTGTCGAGTCGGCGATGTAACTGTTAATGTGCGGACACGGATAGCAATAAAACAATACCGCTCAACGATCAAGAGGGGGGAACAGAGTAAGAAGTGGGAAATTATGTCTCTTCTATAATACGTTCGTAGAGAGCGTTGAGCTTCTCTGTGTCTCTTTGTAAATTTATATTATCGTTGAATTTTTTAATAAAAAACATTTCTGCTATTTCCCTCTTCTTAGTCTGTTTCTCCTTATGTAAGATAACTGGTTTATTCCAGTCGAAGTCGTGTCCATACGACATTCTGTGACAACTAACCACGGAATGATTACTGACGTTCTTCTTTATATTATTCTGGTGCTCCCTGAGACGCGTACATAAATGCCGTTTCGTTTGCCCGATGTACGCAGCATTACAATCTTTGTAGTTTATTTTATAAACTAATTCGGTTTGATTAAGATCATCTATCCTGTCTTTTCCTCTTTTTATTTTGCAGTCGAGTTTTTTAGGGACCGTATATAAAGTACTAATATTGACTTTTTTTAGATCTCGACTTATAGACTCACTCAGATTTTTCACATATGGTAACGGTATACTATTCTTTGGATCAAAAATTATTTTACTGTCCTCGGTAGATGTATGTCCGTGTCCGCACATTAACAGTTACATCGCCGACTCGACAAGTTCTTTACGAACGATCGAATATGCCGTGTCAACGGTCTTCTGTATATTTTAATTATCAACGAACAAATTATGTAAGCACTTTATTTTTATTAATTGTGAACTATATATGTTACATGTCGTAATACTTTTTATCATTAGTTTTTAGACGTGGCGTAGCAGGCATTATGCCTTAACTAATTAATAGTTTGTACTCGTAACGCTTGAAAAGGACCTAAACCCGAGGTCGAAACGTAGCGTGCTATTTAATAAAGTTGGCCAGTTGGGTCGAATAAAATACACCTAAGCTGAATTCTTTTCACTTACTGGCGAGATAACTCTCAATTTGCTGTTTTTTACACACACCTTTGACCTAAAAATGGTGTTCAACGGAAACGAAGAATTCTTCGAGACCATCACAAACGAGTATGGCTACAATACCACATTATTGCTAAAATCTTGGATCAACACCACACTCAAGATTAATTCACTAAAACACCGACTGACGTTCTTACTCCGATGTAGAAAGACGACGTCGTACCTCCACATATATATAACCTACGACATAATATAGTCTTTCAAAGTAATTCTGTTAACCGTAAGTTCGATATTTTAAAAAAACATTTTCAACGTAATATTCTTAACCTTGAAATCAAAGACATTAATTATGATATGAAGTTTTCGCGATCTAGTGTCACTAAGATTGAAGATACATTGGCTTCTATTTTACCAAATGATTTAATCAATGATTTTTATAGTTTTAACTCCCACAGAATTAATCGACATAACAATGTAACTAAATCTAGATTAAGAAACAAATTTGACAACACTATGAATAAACAAAGCATTGCCTACAAAGCTTTGTTGAACACAGATCGCAGTAAATGGATTATTAACGCGAGCCAAAAATCGATACCCGACAACATAATCAATTTTTTAAGTTTAGGTGGAAATTTCGCTTTACCTATTAACTCGAAAGATAGAAATGATCGTTTACGTTCCACCCTCGACATAATTGAAAACTTCGAGTGCAACTCTTACAAAATTCCAGATAATGTTGTCGATGAAACACGCCGCTTAGTCACGAACTCACTTCATAAATTTCTTAGCAAGAATACACATATTAACCGTATCGACACGTATTTCACACGTGAATTTAAGAAATGCAAAAACTTCTTACGCGAAAATAATGATGTCCTCGTCACCAAAGCAGATAAAGGTCAAGTAACCGTCATCTTAGATAAGAATTCATACTTAAATCAAATGACGGAAATCCAATCAAACCAAAATACATACAAAAAAGTAAATGACGGAAATCCAATCAAAAAAATTACATCTAAAATTCACGACCTGGTTAAATCTTGGTGTGACAAGGGCATCATTACTGACAGTATGTACCATCGACTGAATTGTACGAATGGTAATCTCCCGAGATGCTATGGGCTGCCGAAAGTGCATAAACCTGGCCTCCCGTTACGCATTATTGTCTCGGCGTTGGGAAGTCCACTATACAACGTAGCAAAGCTCTTACAAGTAATTTTACACTCATTTATTCCAAAACCGAAGTCGCATGTAAAAGATAGCTGGTCTTTCGTTAATTTTATTAATAACATACAGATAAATGAGGATGAAATTCTCATCTCACTTGATGTTACTGCACTTTTCACGAACATTCCGAAAGATTTGGTACTTAAGGGAATAGAGAAAAGGTGGAGTCACATTTCGAAAAAAACAGACCTGAATTTACAACAATTTTTATATGCTATTGACTTGATTCTATCCTCCACCAGCTTCAGTTTCAACGGTGCGATTTATGAACAGATTTTCGGCAGCCCCATGGAGTCTCCTTTGTCTCCAGATGTCTCTGACATTGTAATGGATGATTTGGAGACGCACTGCTTGAACGTGCTAGATTTCGATATCTCGATTTTTGTCAGATATGTTGATGACATCTTTGCGGTTGTCCCTAAACCTAAAGTTGACATAATACTAAGAGCATTTAATGACTATCATCCCAGATTGAAATTCACATATGAAACGGAAAAGGACGGGGCACTTAACTTTCTTGACACAACGGTGATCCGAAATGGCAATACTTTGATAACGAACTGGTACAGGAAACCTACATTTTCTGGACGGTATACAAACTTTTATTGGAATCACCCGTTAAAATACAAAATAAACACTATCACTAGCTTAGTTGACCGCGCTATTATACTCTCTGACGAAAAATTCCATAACTCTAACATCAAAATTGTTAAAGACATCTTGACTAACAACTGCTTTCCAAAGTCAATCATAAATAAATACATTGCCAAAAGATTAAATCAACTTAAAACACGTAATACATCTACCGAGGACAGTAAAATAATTTTTGATCCAAAGAATAGTATACCGTTACCATATGTGAAAAATCTGAGTGAGTCTATAAGTCGAGATCTAAAAAAAGTCAATATTAGTACTTTATATACGGTCCCTAAAAAACTCGACTGCAAAATAAAAAGAGGAAAAGACAGGATAGATGATCTTAATCAAACCAAATTAGTTTATAAAATAAACTGCAAAGATTGTAATGCTGCGTACATCGGGCAAACGAAACGGCATTTATGTACGCGTCTCAGGGAGCACCAGAATGATATAAAGAAGAACGTCAGTAATCATTCCGTGGTTAGTTGTCACAGAATGTCGTATGGACACGACTTCGACTGGAATAAACCAGTTATCTTACATAAGGAGAAACAGACTAAGAAGAGGGAAATAGCAGAAATGTTTTTTATTAAAAAATTCAACGATAATATAAATTTACAAAGAGACACAGAGAAGCTCAACGCTCTCTACGAACGTATTATAGAAGAGACATAATTTCCCACTTCTTACTCTGTTCCCCCCTCTTGATCGTTGAGCGGTATTGTTTTGTTGCTATCCGTGTCCGCACATTAACAGTTACATCGCCGACTCGACAAGTTCTTTACGAACGATCGAATATGCCGTGTCAACGGTCTTCTGTATATTTTAATTATCAACGAACAAATTATGTAAGCACTTTATTTTTATTAATTGTGAACTATATATGTTACATGTCGTAATACTTTTTATCATTAGTTTTTAGACGTGGCGTAGCAGGCATTATGCCTTAACTAATTAATAGTTTGTACTCGTAACGCTTGAAAAGAACCTAAACCCGAGGTCGAAACGTAGCGTGCTATTTAATAAAGTTGGCCAGTTGGGTCGAATAAAATAACACCTAAGCTGAATTCTTTTCACTTACTGGCGAGATAACTCTCAATTTGCTGATTTGTGATATTGTTTTTACCGTAATATTTGTATTTTATTTTTATAGCATTCTGGAGATATCGAAATAATAAAAAAAAAAAGAATTCAATCAGCGAAACATTTGGGAATCAGCACTGTACAGCCATATATGATTGTCGTGGAACAAAGTTTGACAGAGATAAAAGAAATTTTTCTCTGCCTTGATAATATTTTGTACAAGATAGATAGTACACTGCAAGCACTAGATGCGTTGTTTAAGCCTTTTCATGTACTTCATCTCGAATATCCACCTGAGAGTCGATATCTGTGGTTAATAATTCAACGAGTGTTGTATAAGTTTAAGACAAAGTGGGATCTTGATTTGCCTATGATCGAAGAACTGTGCTCCGATATACAAAATATCAACCGATCAGAATAAAACGATCAGGTATTTATTTAATGAAGAGTTATAGTGGACGGCGAAAGATTTTTGTTACAATTTATATATCTTAGCAGTTTTTCTACTTGTGACTAAGTTCATTTTGTAATAAGATTATTTCATTTCAAGAAAAACTCATCATCACTATGATTCAATGTTCTTTGTGCGATTATGTTTTTGATAATTATAATTATATCGTACTGCATTTTAAATTAAAACACAGAGCTCATATGTATTCGATTTTATATTGTAACTCAAACAAATGTTATCAGTCTTTCAAAGGTATACATGCTCTAAAGAAACACATTTTATCAAAGCATCCTATGCAATCTGATTTAAGTGTAATACCCGATAATTTCCGTAAAACGTGCTCAAACATATCCAGTACTGATACAAGAAATGTTCAGCAATTCGAAAATAGAAATAAGAGATTTTGTTTAGGTGAAAGTGAACAGTGTTATTTTGAAGAAATCAGAACTGAACAACCCAATCAAAGTACCTTTGACATTGGCAGTATTAGTACAATAATCGAACAAAATTCAGCTGCTTTAATTTCACAATTATATGGTAACGTCTCTATTCCGCGAAAATTTATTGAACAAGTAATTAAAGATATTACTGATTTTTACAATACCAATTGTTTTGAGTTAATCAAAAAATTACACGGTTCAGCTATTTGCGATAAAAACAATGAATTTAATAATTTACTTATTGCTGTACAGGATAGCTTTCAAAAGTTCAAGTCAGAACATTTAACATTTAACCATTTTAAAAAATTACATTGTTTTATTTCACCTATTTCAATCCCGATTGACTCGTCTTTGCAATCAAAACATAAATCTGAAGGTGTATTAACTATAATTCGAGACTCCACTCTGGAAACCGTTTCGCTAAAAGATGTTTTAAAACAATTTTTTGAATTGCTGAATGTATATTCTAAAACACTTAATATCATAAATCGTGACGTAAATGATGGCAAAATGTCATCTATTGTTGATGGTAGTTTGTGGAAAACAATAAAAAATTATTGTGAAAATAGAACAATTTTTCCTTTAATAATTTTTTACGATGATTTCGAGATTAATAATCCTTTTGGGTTCTCATAAAGGCATTCAAAAATTAGGAGCAACATATATTTTAATACCAGCGATTCCCTCTGAATACACTAGTATTTTAGATCACATTTTTCTAGCTCAATTGCATAAAACATCTGATTATTCGGAATTAGGAAATGACAGAATTTTTTCACATTTACTACATTAATTGAAAAATTTATATTATACCGGAATCACAATATCAACTAAGGAAGGCGACAAAATTATTTACTTTGTTACACTGGCAATTATTGGAGATAATTTAGGTGTCAATAATGTTCTAGGTTTTGCAAAAAGCTTTAATAGTACATACTGGTGTCGCATTTGTTTCATGAAAAAAGAAAAAACACAAAAGTCTACGTCCGAAAATGAAAATTTTATTCGAACCAAGGAAAATTATACAAAACATGTCAAAAGTTTATCTTATGGTATTGTAGAAGAAAATATATTCAATTCGCTGCCATTCTTTCATGTTACAGATAATATTTGTATTGATGTTATGCACGACCTATTTGAGGGAATCTGCCGCTATGAAATTCCTTTAATTTTAAAGTTTTTCATTAATGATAAGAAATAACTTTTCTCTCGATGCGTTTAATTACAGGTTGCGATTTTACGCATTTGACAGTTCTACTGGTGAGAATAAGGTAAACGTCCCAATAGCCAACCATGTCCCAGTTCCCAACCACTAAGGGGAATATTCCACCTAATTAAGAGATTTTTCGATAAAAATAAATAAATAACCACTTAATTGAGTTCTACGATTTATAATCTATGCATAGGACAACGGTTAAAATAATCCTTGCGCTCTTTGTAGTAATTTTTTCGAGTTTCTTGAGAGTGCACGCGCTGCCCCGGGAAACGAAGCGCTTCTGTAAGCCAGTTTGTTAAGAATTGACGAAGTTCAATTGTAACTATGTCGCCTTCATTTTTTATATATATTGAACCAGTTATAGTTTTTTATATTAAGGAAGATGTAGAGAATGCAAATCTAGGGTCGAAATTTAGTTAGAATTGCCAATAAATTGTTAATTTGCATGGTTGGATACTCGGACGTTTCAACCGATATGGTGTACCAATAGCGAACCAAGTGGCTGGATACTGGTACAACCAGGCGATCGGGTGATGTCCCAATTGCCGGACGCAACGAACTCAGCGGCCATAACCTTGATGGAAATTAACACGAACGATCAGCATTGACGCGCGGCATTGTTCACTAGTGTGTTTAAAGTGTTTAAAATTACGCTAAACTGAGGCGATTATTCGCAGTAAGTATATCTAACATTTTACAAATTTGGCTTCGTCGAACAAGTTCGTTATTGCTATTATAATGTAGTCAGCAGATTGTTTACATTGGAAAAGTCTTGAACGTAACCTCCCGAATCGCGAATTTAGGTTAATCGAGCATTATGCAAAAAGTCTTTCCACGCATAATTCAAGTATGTATCTATTTATGTTACTATAGACGCTGGCATCATGTCGAATACAAAAAAGTATGCAGAATCGTCGATAAAACTGCTCTCGATGCAGTAAGAATGGGCGTGCCTCTGAGGACTGCGAGTAAAATGCACAACGTTCCGAGAAGCACTCTCTATAACAAGCACAAACAAGGTGTTTCACAACTCGTCAAGAAGGGACCGTCTAGTATTCTGTCTGCGGAAGAAGAAAACCAGCTTGTCAAGTGGATCTTTCATGTCAGTGAAAAAGGTTTCCCGATATCCAAGGATCAGCTCTGTGACAGTGTTGCACGATTGGTTGTGAGACTCAAACGACCAACGCCGTTCAAAGAGAATCGTCCCGGCCGTCATTGGTACGAGGCGTTTCTCCGTCGTTACCCGGAACTTAGCCGAAGAATAGCTCAAAATCTGAGTTACAGTCGCGCTTCGGCGACGGAAGAAAGACTCAGAAATTGGTTCGCCGAGGTCGAGAGCTACTTAACAACGCAGAATTTGTTGAATATTGATCCCTCGAGAGTTTACAATTGCGACGAGAGTGCATTCTTCCTATGTCCGAAGGCCGAGAATGTGATTGCAAGAAAAGGTGCGAGATCGGTTTATAAAGTCGACAATGGGGATGAGAAGGAGTGCCTCACCGTTCTCTTTATGGTTAACGCGGCGGGTGTAATGGCCCCACCAATGGTGATGTATTGGTACCAGAGAATTCCGGCGAGCGTAGCTCAAAACGTCCCTAAAGGTTGGAGCATCGGTACATCGGAAAGGGGGTGGATGACCGCCGAGACGTTTTACGAATATATCGCAAACGTTTTTTATCCATGGTTGAAAGAAAATAATGTCGAGTTTCCCGTCGTTCTTTATGTCGACGGCCATTCTTCGCATTGTACGATGCCTCTGAGCGAGTTCTGCAGGGATCATCAAATCGAACTGATCGCATTGTACTCGAATGCTACGCATATTTTGCAGCCCCTGGATGTCGCGGTATTTCACCCGCTGAAATCGTCATGGAAAAAAACAGTCAACAAGTGGAGACTTGACCACGACGGAGATCGTCTAACAAAAGGCAATTTTGCGCCAGTGCTGAAAACTGCAATCGACAGCATGGATCTCACGGGAACAATTATTCGAGGCTTCGCGTCTTGTGGATTGTTCCCGTTTTCGGCAAATGCCGTCGATTTTGATGTGCTTAGAAAAGGTTTAAAGGAACGAAAATCCAAGGAAGACAACGAAGTCGAGAGTCAGGCGGAGTTTCTGAAATTCTTCGAAGACCGGCTACCAGCCGGTCTGCTACCAGAGTTTATCGAATCGAAGCGTATTGGTTTTTGGAGAGGCGCGGTAGAAAATCGAGGACTTTTTGCGTTTTGGTTGCAAATGAAGGGAGTCACTGGTACAAAAAGACAATTTAGGAAAACTGTTTTTTGACTGCTTTTTTTTGTCGTAGTTCCGCGAAGTTCATTTTTTAAAACTTTATTTAGTTTATGTTTTGGATATTTTTGTGTTTGTATATATAGGCTACGAAAAAATGAGTGTAGATTCGGGCACAATCGACGATGCAACGGTACCGAGCGACGATCAAAAGTTAGAGGACGCCGAGAGAACGACGGCCGAAGACGGTAGAGGAACCCCGACGGATTGCGCTGCAATAATTACGGCAAATGAGAGTCTGAGTTTGGGGGCAGATCAAAGCATTGTTGTGCTGGTCGAACACGATGGGACTCTGGCAACGATCAATCTCGACAAAAATAGCGGCGCTGGTCAATCATTCGGCGACGCAATCGAAATCGAATGCGCAACTGACCCCTTGGAGACCGAACAATTTGTTTCGGAAAATGAACCAGGCGCAGGTTTGTATAAAAATACAAAAATACAAAAATGTTTGAATTTTTCCTGTATTTGGCGTCTTTTGATTTGCAGCAGGCGTGAGACTCGACAGCAGAGCCCCCGAAGGTACTCCAGATCCGTTCAAAGATGCCCTATTTTGGCCCCCGGATCTTCCAAACAAAAAAAGGAAGAGGCCCCTCAATGGTCCCAAGCCTCCCACTGTGGCTACTTCCGATAAGTGGGTGGAATACGAAAAATGTAAAAAAGAGAAAAAAAGAAACATTCTACGTGAAAAAGAAGATAGGATAAAGAGAAGGAAGGAAATGCAAGAAGAGAAGAAACGTGTGCAAGAAGAGAAGAAGCGAGCGCAAGAACAAAAGAAGCTGGAACGAGAAGAGAAAAAAGGCAGCTGGCTGAATTGAAAAAACTGCAAAAAGAACTGAAAAAAGAAAAACAAAAATGATAAAGCGAAGATATTTTACAAACTGCTATATGTTACCTGCATGTGTTATCTATAAAATATTTAGATGTATTAAACATATACTTCTCGAATAGGATTTATAATCCTGCTCATTCTAATATATGCACAAATATAACACAAACATAATGTATATATGTATACGTTTCTATATAGATATATATAATAATTACACACAAAAAAACTGTCACGCATCTGCTTGTCGCAATTTATTATTTCAATTGAATGACATGCCTTATGGGAAATAGATTGAATTTTTTTAGAAATGTTCGTGGTTGCTATAACGTTTGCAAATTTTGAAATATTGGACTATTTCTAATTTTATTATATTCTTCAGTCTTTTCTACCTCTATTTTATATATAATTTTTTAAAATTTGGTTAATTAGTTCTTGAGTTACGAAAAGTTACATAGTCTTACTAATAAAGAAATACTGAATGAAATAAAAAAAGTTGTCTCTGCTTTCATCTGCGACTGGTTGGTAATAGGGACATCGAGTGGCCGGGTATCGGGACATAACCAAAAACTGATGGTCGGGTACTGGGACATTTCCTTTTCTCGCATTTTCCGAAAAAATCAAATCAACTATTACCGATGGAACTAGTTATTGGATGGTTTTCAGAAACTAGAGAATCCAAGCTTTCGTTTCGTCGTATCCGCTTATAAATGAGATTTGTTAATATATATAAAAATTCAATTTCAATTTTCCAGGCGTCTTAAATGGTCCGCTATTGGGACGTTTACCTTAAACCAAAGTTTATTAATACAAACATCCTGAGAAATGAAAATTTACTTTTATCTGCTTCTGAAATGGCATATTTATAGTTCGTAATTTAGGATTGCTCATAGGGGATATGATTCCAGTCAATGATGAAGTCTGGAAATTATTTACATTATTAAGAGAAATTATCACAATAGTTATGAAATCGGAAATTACAATGAAGGAAATAGAGAATAGTAGTTATACTAGGCCGCTTCTAACTCGGGAGCAATGAGGGGGGGGGGGGGGGGGGGGGGGGGGGGGTTGCGGGGGGGGGAGGGGGAGGGGGGAGGGGCGGGGTATCGGGTTACACAAGGGTATCGGATTTCAAGGGTATCAGGTTACACAAGGATATCGGGTTACACAAGGGTATCGGGTTACACAAGGGTATCGGGTTACACAAGGGTATCGGATTTCAAGGGTATCGGGTTACACAAGGATATCGGGTTACACAAGGGTATCGGGTTACACAAGGATATCGGATTTCAAGGGTATCAGATTTCAAGGATATCGGATTACGCGGTGACTCACCGGGATGACGTCACCGGGATGACTCACCGCGCGCATGACTCACCTGCGCGCGAGTAGGGCCGCGCCGCGAGGGGTCCGCGTTCGCGCCGCGGGGTCCGCGTGGGGTGCGCGGTCGCGTCGCGAGGGGTCCGCGTGGGGTCCGCGTGGGGTGCGCGGTCGCGCCGCGGGGTCCGCGAGGGGGTGTGCACGGTCGCGCCGCGGGATCAGCGTTCGCGCCGCGGCCGCTAGGCGGCGCACAATGGGTAGGACTAACTCGATAGCGCGTACTGCGTAGGAGCGTGTTTCGTCAGTCGGTCGGTCGGTTATGTCGATGACGCGTCGAACCTGTCGGAACCTGTTCGTCGTAAACAACATTTTTCTAGGAAAAGGGGGGTGTTATCGCGTAGACTAAACAATCTAACTACGCAGTACGCGAGACAAAGGAAGAAATGACGTCATCGGGACGACGATCGACCCGATAACGCGTCGAACCTGTCGGTGCAACCGCACGCTTCCCAGTCGCGGCCCCATTACCCGGGGCAACCCGTGGCAGTCCTCCGTATAGTACGAACGACGTCCAGGCAGGTCGAGGCAACACCGGACCGGGCAGGGGGACAAGCGGAGGAGCCACTAACGCCTTTCGAGGCGCGCACTACCGCCACGGCGGTCAGGGACTCGAGCGGAGACTCGGGTTCGGAGGATGGTGACCTCCGATAGCGCATAAGTAGCGTTCCGAGGATGGGACGAGGGAAGAGCGCCTTCCCCACATCCGGCGCCAGTAGGATATAAGTTAGAAATAAGTTATTCCCGGGCACGCGAGCCCATTAGAGTTAGGTAGTTAGACAGGCCGGTCGCGAATTTTCTTTTGGCTCGAAATTATTTCTTTTTGTTTGATTAGCGCGTGACGCGACCGGATAGACACGCTAGAGCCACACGTAATCTTCAGTTTCGCGGGGTAATTCCGCGCAGGCGCGACGCGAGAAGTGGTAGGGATCGCGCACGAGACAAGTAGAACCGATATTCGGAAATTCGCAAGCGAGCGAATCTATCCGAAAGATAATGGCGTATGCCGATAGCGGAGCCTCCCCTGAACGGGCATATCACACCGGCGCCGCGGTACGAGCGATAGTTCGAGAAATTTATAAATTCACGAACGGACGGCGCCGGACGAAAAACACGGCCATGTGCCAGCAGTCAAGGCCCCCCGGAGCAGGCATATGCAACCGGCACGCCGATACGACCGACGGATAGGGAGTTTCGGAAATTCCCAAACGGGCAGCGCGGCGCGAGAAATAGGGGCAGGTGCCGACAGCAGAGGTCACCCGGAGCGGGCATACGCGATCGGCGTTCCGATCCGACCGATAGTTAGGGAGATCGGAAAAATCCCAAACGGGCCGCGCGGCGCGAAAAATCGGTACAGGTGCCGACATCTGGGGTCACGCAGAGCAGGCATATGCGATCGGCGTGGCGATCCGACCGGTGGTTCGGGAAATCGGTAACCACGGGTCGGACACAGGAATTTATGGCGAATGCGCAATCAGCGGGACCTGGTACACAGGCATATCGGGTCGGCGTCGAGCTCCGACCGAGGGAACGCGAGATGGCCAGCCGTCGGGAATCTCGGTACCTGGGGGTCCGCCACAGGAACCGAGCGCGTCAATGGGCCGAGTAGGATGTGGAGAGCCGGCATATCGGGTCGGCGTCAACGGCGGCCATGTCGCGGGTCACCCGGACATCCTCCACGGGGAGGTCACCCGGGGGGGTCATCAGTAACGTAGGACGAGTCGTGCGCACGGGTCGGCGTCGTCGGCAGACGCACGGTTAAAATTGTGAAAACCTGGTGCAGCGGTGCCAGGAGAGCGCACCTCCGCAAACGCGAAACCCGTGGAATTTTCCACGGGAACGTTCTAGAACGTTCGCACGGGAAACCACGTGGTGGGGAGAAAGAGAAAGCCGGTACGAACAGGCACTGCGGCGTAGTAGGTCCGCAGAGTGGGGGTAGAGCGCAATGGTGGGGAGGCCGAGAGCGACCCGCCGCTCGAGGCAGTCTGTCGTGGATCGTCCGAGAGGTATGATATGTCGCGCGTATATGTATCTCGCCGTCGTGTACTTTGCGTATCGCGATCTAAGTTCGAGCGCGTAGACGATACCCGGTCATCCGTAAACAACGGCAACGCCCGCGGAAACGCGTAATTCGCTCGTGTGAGATAACGAGGAGGGACTGTGGTCCCCGTAAATGTCTCGTGCGTCGTGCGACGCGAAGGGCGCCTGTGCCCTGCGAAATTTGTGTTGTGCGTGTAGTGCGTAACGATTTTGCGACGCAGGCAATAAATGCGATTGCCTTGTCAACAGCGGCGATCGGCAGTGCGCGAATTTGCAACGTAACATCAAAGGAAACCGAAATCACGCGCGATCACGTGATCATCACGTGCAAGTCAAGGATATCGTAAACGACGCATATTGCGGAATAAATAACGGTGAATGCCCACTCGGTGGGAGACAGTTAAACGGCATTTGAACGAATTTTCCGGAAATTCGAATGATTTCGGAGTCCTTCGTGTGAACATAGCCGTAGCGAGAGGAGTCGGCCATCTTGTGAACGGAGACTCTAAGTGAAGCGAATGTCATGAATGCCTCATCAGTGCGACGTGTGTAAACGGCATCACACATTATTTTCCGCGATTTAACGGAATTAAGGATTTTTCATGACAGCCTCACCGGAGGTCCCGTGGGTCCGACAACTTGTACGCAGAGGCGTGATCCGGGTTTACGCCTGTGAATGCCTTACCACTGGAAGGTGGAGAGGTGAATCCGCGAGGAATTTTCGGGATTTATTCGAAAATAAGGAAGTTTTGTGAAATCGTCCCAGAGACAGTGGGACTCGTGGAAAACCACATATGCCAGTTCTACTCGATGCGATTAAACGGCATCCGTCGAGATTTATCGGGATTTAGCAATTTTGCGGCGAGTTCGGGAACATACCCCAGCGGCGATACCAGCGAGTCAGTCTTCTGACAGATGAAGCGCAATTGTGAACTATTACGGCATTTGATGATAAATATGAATAAATAATTCAGCATTGTTATAAACAAACGAATGAGTGTCAAGTTACTTACCCTTAACTTACCTGTCCAACGGCGATTATCCGACAGAGTCCCTCGTTGATCCTGGTAGGCGACAATAAGCGATGATCCAGCGGAGAGCGACGGGGATGATCCAGCGGCGACGGGAACCTGAAAATAAAGGAGAATTAGTATAGTTTGACACATTCGGGAAACAGATACTTACCTTCTCGGTGAACATAGGTCAAACCGAGTGGCGACCGTGAAAGGGAATAGTAATATCAACCACTAATCGTCCCGAAACTTATTGTCCGGTCACATCGGAACATGTTCATCGTATCATTTGTCGGTTTTGTCGATGACGCGTCGAACCTGTCGGGACATGTTTCGCGAGCGCCGTAAACAAATTTTTTCTAGCAAAAGGGGGCTCGTTATCGCGTAGACTAAACAATCTAACTACGCAGTACGCGAGACAAAGGAAAAGATCTTTCAAGATTCAATCGGAGCTAGAGAGAGGGCAAAGGGTATATAACGAGGGATGAAGCGTCAAGCCGCAGTAGCAGTATGATTTGAGATCATATGTGCAGCGATACATCGGTCGAGAAGTATCGCGGATTATTTTATGGTTGAACACATCGCGTGCAAGTGCTCCGTGAAAGAGTCTGTGTGAAGTGATTGAATAAAAGAACTGGTGCGAAATAGGGGGCAAACATGGAACATGCGGAGCAAACCGAGCGTGATCTATTGGAGCTGTCCGACCAAGTCGCTACCTTGGGCGAATTTTTCACATGGGCGCTGCAATGCCCGGAATTCGTCGAGCAGCTCGAGACACGCAGTAGTGCCAAACGTCCGCGGCTCTCGATCGGGCAGAGGCAATCGTTGGTTGCCAGAATCGCGCGACTCGAGGGTGCGAAGTCGCGATTGGAAAGACAATTCATCCGTAGCGGTGGTGATTATGCGAACGCCGGTAGCAGTGGTGACACGCGCGCGACAGAACTCGTATGGCAGGAGATAGATGCCGCGTTCGAAACGCGGATAATGACCGGTGCGGTAATTAATACAGACCATATAGAACCGCGACAGTTTTTAGAAGATGCGTAGTGCTCAAGCGAGTGCGGGACATAATAAAAACACATAACTGTGTTAAAGTGAACACCGCGTTTAACGGGGCGTTTGTGGCGGGCGATAAACGTGTCAATAAGAGTCTGAACACAAAAAATAAAGAACTCTGTAGCACATCGATTTTGCGCGAGTGGTACGAGCGGCACGTTATCGAGCCCACATTAGCGTCCCTCGAGGAGTTCCAGGAACGCGACAGTGGATGGGCGTTGACGCGAATCCTCAATTTGACGGTCAACGTCAACAGATACAATCCATTGCGCGCGGGGTGTCACTTGAAATTGCCTCGAGACATTCAAACGAAGAGAGCGGTGGTCAACGTGCTGTCTATGGACAATGCGTGTTTTGCGTGGGCAGTGGTCGCCGCCTTACATCCAGCTGAAATAAATTCAGAACGGGAATCATCATACCCGCATTATTCAACAGTCCTGAATTTACGAGACATTGAGTTCCCGATGATGTTGAAACAGATCAAACAGTTCGAACGACTCAACGACGTGTCGATCAATGTCTATACCATCGAGGGACAGTCGAACATTCTTCCAATACGGCTTACCGACCGCACGAGTGATAAACATGTGAATCTGTTGTACGTGCAGGACCCACGGGACAACAATGTTGGACATTTTGCGTGGATTAAACATCTATCCCGCCTCGTGAGCTCGCAAATTAATAAACATAGACACACAAAGTACATTTGTGATCGGTAAGTACCTATACATCTTTTAATAATATATATCATTTTAAATTTGTGTATAAAAATATATAATAATTATGAAATTGCGGTTCTGAAGAAGGCCAAGTATGGCCGAAACGTAAACCAATTCGTTTGTATTATTGTAATTTGAATATATAAATGTCAACACCTATTATTGCTCGAAATTTGGCCTTTTTTAATTGTTTTAGCTGTTTGCTTCATCGAGCGTAATTTTTTCGTTATTTGTTAATATACGCTGGCCTGACAATGCGTGTGAATGTCCTTCCATATAGATCTCATATTTATAATTTTGATTTTATTATTTGTAACTTTGGCGAACGGACTTCTTTTGTTTTAAAGGATTGGATAGATTTAAACTACAAAATTATTAGGAACAAAGCTAAATTATACAATTTCTATTACGCTGTAAAAATCACCATGTCTTTCCATCGCATCTTATACATATGTTCAGGAATAATTTGCGTATATCTCACTACAAATCCGTGCGAAGAGTCGAGAGGTTAGTGCACGTTCTCAGAACGGACGGTTTAAAAATCGAGATATTTGATATTCACAGATGTTTGGATGACCTTAAAAGAAAGTTATTATCCTGTTCTCGTTTCCTTTATAATTGTTTACCTATAAATATTTGGCAACCGATTATTTCACATCACGCTAGAGCGTTTGAAAATTTTAAATATAAATTAACATCCTTACACGAAAAGAAACTCGAGTGGTTGTTAGAATCTGAGAAAATTAAATTCTATAGTAAAATTAAACCTATTGAGTTTTCGTGCAATGTTGCAGAGATTGGAAGGGAGAAAATTAATAATATTAAATTTGATCTTTCTGAATCTGGTTCGGATGTCAATATTTCCATTAAACCACTTCAATTTTGAATAATTCTATCAATCCGCTAAATGTTGTTAATAACAAATGGTTTATGAATTTGTCTCATGTTAATATTCCCACCGAAATCTCATCATTGTTACAGCTCGGTGATAACTTCAGTTTACCGTTTTCCATTAATAAGAAGAAAGCCATACATGAGTTTATTAAAGATATGGAAAGTAATGGAAGTAAATATACGATTGACAACCAAATTAGAATTCGTAACGTGGCGATACCTCAGTTCTCCAGATTCTTACAAAGAAGACCACACACTACACCGATCGATCGTAGTCTCATTGCTAGGTATAATTCCGCGATTCAATTCCAAAGAAACAACCCGGATGTTATCTTTACAAGGGCTGATAAAGGTAATGTCACTGTAGCATTAGACCAGAATGAGTACATTCAAAAAATGGAAATGATGCTTAGTGACAAAGATACCTATGAAGTGATTAAAAGAAATCCGTCAGCCAGAATTGAAAGAGAATTAAATGCGCTTATTAAAGAATGGTTGCAGAATGAATATATCTCCAAGAAAAAATATTTCTTCCTACACTCCAGCGATTCTATACTTCCCAAAGCTTATGGTCTTCCAAAAATTCATAAAAAGAATGTTCCTTTTAGAATAATAGTTTCATCTGTTAACACGGCCTTATATAATCTTGCATCGTATTTACAGAAAATTTTAGCCGACAGTATACCAAAACCTAAGAGCCACGTAAACAATAGTTTTGAATTGTGCACTGACCTATCGAAGATAAGATTGCAGAAGTCTGAGATTCTCGTTTCTTTGGACGTCGTGTCTTTGTTCACTAACGTTCCTTCTGTCAGACGCGCTATCTCGTTGCTCCACCAATATACAGTGCGCCGTGGTTGACCGCCTTTCAGGCGTGGCATGGAGATGTTACAGGCGTGCTCCATCAGGAGCCGTAACTCCTCCGCCTCTGCGTCAACATCTACCGGCGCGTTCGTTTCCTCCCGTGCGTCGTCCTCGTTCTCTCCCCACGTCATGGCGAGGATCGACGCTCTAAACAGGTCCACGTTGACCTGCTTAAGGGCCCATCTCCTTCTCGCGTCTGCCGTGGCCCGGCGGCGGCTCATCTCGGCCGGGGTGGTGATCCCGACGCGCATCCGAATTAACTGGTGATTGGATAACGTCTCCGCGTCCGAGACCACCCCCCAGCCGCTTATACTGCGCGCAGCGGACGGAGTCGCCCAAGTGAGTCTATCACAGAGGAACCCCGCCGCCGCACGCACGTTCTCTCCCTGCCCTCGTTGATGAGGCATAGCCCAATGTCCGCCGCCTAGGCTTCCAGCGTCCTACCCTTCACGTTCGTGACCGGGGACCCCCACAACGCGGACTTCGCGTTGAAGTCCCCGGCCACGACAATCCGGCCAGGCTCGTTTGAGCCATGCAGTCTCGCTATACATGCCTCTATCTCTTCAAGAAGTTGGCCAGACTCCAACTTGGGGACGCATATACGCTTATGAAGGAGATGGACCCCCAAGTTGCCGCCACATATCCCACGCCGGCCTCAATTCGAGTGCACGGCGGGGACTGTGGCAGCGCGTTCCAATAAATCGCAGCGGAGACGTTGGTGATATCCAGCTGGGGTGGTTCGCTGGTATCAAGTACGGCTCCGATATTAACCCCAACCTACACCCGCGCTCAGCCATTGTCTGTAAAAACAGGTCTTGGGCCGCGCGGGCGTGGTTGAGGTTGATTTGGAGGGCCTCTAAGGACATTTCAATATCGTGTCCCCGAGGTCCTCTATCCCTGTCGTCTGATCTTCAGCGGCAACGGTTTCTTGTGCCGCTTCAGGCTGGATCTCCATGGCGAGGTCCGTCCACCCTTCG
>JASTWL010001028.1:0-58548 GCA_035220575.1 Temnothorax rugatulus
ATATCACTCTCTTTCTTCTAGTAAGATTAAACCATGGCTAATTGTTATTTCACTAAGAATTTAAATAATTTAATCTGTACAGTAGAATGATTCCATAAATTAAACTACTCAGTACTCTATTCTCTTTCATTCTCATTTCTAATTATCATTTATCATTTATATCATTTATCATTTATCAATTATCAATTCTCAATTCTAAATTCTAAATTCTAAATTCTAATTCTAAATTCTAATTCTAATTCTAATTCTAAATTCCCAATTCTCAATTCTCAATTATAAATAGTTATTATTTATTTTAGAAATATCAGTATCCGTTATTCAAGCCCAATTTTCTACCTCCTCTATCCTTTATATAAAAGAAATATAATTACAGCAAATAGATATCACCTCTTTCTTCTAGTAAGAATTAAACCATGGCTAATTGTTATTTCACTAAGAATCTTAAATAATTTAATCTGTACAGTAAGATGATTCCATAAATTAAACTACTCAGTACTTCTAAACTCTTCATTCTCAGTTCTCAATTATCATTTATCATTTATCATTTATCATTTATCATTTATCAATTCTCAATTCTCAATTCTAAATTCTAAATTCTAAATTCTAAATTCTAAATTCTAAATTCTAAATTCCCAATTCTCAATTCTCAATTATAAATAGTTATTATTTATTTTAGAAATATCAGTATCCGTTATTCAAGCCCAATTTTCTACCTCCTCTATCCTTTATATAAAAGAAATATAATTACAGCAAATAGATATCACCTCTTTCTTCTAGTAAGAATTAAACCATGGCTAATTGTTATTTCACTAAGAATCTTAAATAATTTAATCTGTACAGTAAGATGATTCCATAAATTAAACTACTCAGTACTTCTAAACTCTTCATTCTCAGTTCTCAATTATCATTTATCATTTATCATTTATCATTTATCAATTCTCAATTCTCAATTCTAAATTCTAAATTCTAAATTCTAAATTCTAATTCTAATTCTAATTCTAAATTCTAAATTCTAAATTCTAAATTCTAAATTCTAAATTCTAAATTCTAAATTCTAAATTCTAAATTCTAAATTCTAAATTCTAAATTCTAAATTCCCAATTCTCAATTCTCAATTATAAATAGTTATTATTTATTTTAGAAATATCAGTATCCGTTGTTCAAGCCCGATTTTCTATCCCCTCTATCCTTTATATAAAAGGAATATAATTACAACAAATAGATATCACCTCTTTCTTCTAGTAAGAATTAAACCATGGCTAATTGTTATTTCACTAAGAATCTTAAATAATTTAATCTGTACAGTAAGATGATTCCATAAATTAAACTACTCAGTACTTCTAAACTCTTCATTCTCAGTTCTCAAGTATCATTTATCATTTATCATTTATCATTTATCATTTATCATTTATCAATTCTCAATTCTAAATTCTAAATTCTAAATTCTAAATCAAATTCAATTCTAAATCTAAATTCTAATTCTAAATTCTAATTCTAATTCTAAATTCTAAATTCTAATTCTAATTCTAATTCTAAATTCTAATTCTAAATTCAAATTCTAAATTCTAAATTCCCAATTCTCAATTCTCAATTATAAATAGTTATTATTTATTTTAGAAATATCAGTATCCGTTATTCAAGCCCAATTTTCTACCTCCTCTATCCTTTATATAAAAGAAATATAATTACAGCAAATAGATATCACCTCTTTCTTCTAGTAAGAATTAAACCATGGCTAATTGTTATTTCACTAAGAATCTTAAATAATTTAATCTGTACAGTAAGATGATTCCATAAATTAAACTACTCAGTACTTCTAAACTCTTCATTCTCGTTCTCATATCATTATTCATTCATTATCAATTATCATTATCATTATCAATTATCAATTATCAATTCTCATTATCAATTATCAATATCAATTCTCATTATCATTATCAATCATTATCATATCAATTATCAATTATCAATTATCAATTATCAATTATCAATTATCAATTATCAATTATCAATTATCAATTATCAATTATCAATTATCAATTATCAATTATCAATTATCAATTATCAATTATCAATTATCAATTATCAATTATCATTTATTAATTCTCAATTCTCAATTCTCAATTATAAATAGTTATTATTTATTTTAGAAATATCAGTATCCGTTATTCAAGCCCAATTTTCTACCTCCTCTATCCTTTATATAAAAGAAATATAATTACAGCAAATAGATATCACCTCTTTCTTCTAGTAAGAATTAAACCATGGCTAATTGTTATTTCACTAAGAATCTTAAATAATTTAATCTGTACAGTAAGATGATTCCATAAATTAAACTACTCAGTACTTCTAAACTCTTCATTCTCAGTTCTCAATTATCATTTATCATTTATCATTTATCATTTATCATTTATCAATTCTCAATTCTCATTCTAATTCTAATTCTAAATTCTAAATCTAATTCTAATTCTAATTCTAAATTCTAATTCTAATTCTAAATTCTAAATTCTAAATTCTAATTCTAATTCTAAATTCTAAATTCTAAATTCTAATTCTAAATTCTAATTCTAATTCCCATTCTCAATTCTCAATTATAAATAGTTATTATTTATTTTAGAAATATCAGTATCCGTTATTCAAGCCCAATTTTCTACCTCCTCTATCCTTTATATAAAAGAAATATAATTACAGCAAATAGATATCACCTCTTTCTTCTAGTAAGAATTAAACCATGGCTAATTGTTATTTCACTAAGAATCTTAAATAATTTAATCTGTACAGTAAGATGATTCCATAAATTAAACTACTCAGTACTTCTAAACTCTTCATTCTCAGTTCTCAATTATCATTTATCAATTATCAATTATCAATTATCAATTCTCAATTCTAAATTCAATTCTAATTCTAAATTCTAAATTCTAAATTCTAATTCTAAATTCTAAATTCTAAATTCTAATTCTAATTCTAAATCTAAATTCTAAATTCTAAATCTAAATTCTAATTCTAATTCTAAATTCTAAATTCTAAATTCCAATCTCAATTCTCAATTATAATAGTTATTATTTATTTTAGAAATATCAGTATCCGTTATTCAAGCCCAATTTTCTACCTCCTCTATCCTTTATATAAAAAAATAATTACAGCAAATAGATATCACCTCTTTCTTCTAGTAAGAATTAAACCATGGCTAATTGTTATTTCACTAAGAATCTTAAATAATTTAATCTGTACAGTAAGATGATTCCATAAATTAAACTACTCAGTACTTCTAAACTCTTCATTCTCAGTTCTCATTATCATTTATCATTTATCATTATCATTTATCATTTATCATTCTCAATTCTAAATTCTAAATTCTAAATTCTAAATTCTAATTCTAAATTCTAAATTCTAAATTCTAATTCTAAATTCTAAATTCTAAATTCTAAATTCTAATTCTAATTCTAATTCTAAATTCTAAATTCTAAATTCTAATTCTAAATTCTAATTCTAATTCTAAATTCCCAATTCTCAATTCTCAATTATAAATAGTTATTATTTTTTTAGAAATATCAGTATCCGTTATTCAAGCCCAATTTTCTACCTCCTCTATCCTTTATATAAAGAAATATAATTACAGCAAATAGATATCACCTCTTTCTTCTAGTAAGAATTAAACCATGGCTAATTGTTATTTCACTAAGAATCTTAAATAATTTAATCTGTACAGTAAGATGATTCCATAAATTAAACTACTCAGTACTTCTAAACTCTTCATTCTCAGTTCTCAATTATCATTTATCATTTATCATTTATCATTTATCAATTCTCAATTCTCAATTCTAAATTCTAAATTCTAAATTCTAAATTCTAAATTCTAAATTCTAAATTCTAAATTCTAAATTCTAAATTCCCAATTCTCAATTCTCAATTATAAATAGTTATTATTTATTTTAGAAATATCAGTATCCGTTATTCAAGCCCAATTTTCTACCTCCTCTATCCTTTATATAAAAGAAATATAATTACAGCAAATAGATATCACCTCTTTCTTCTAGTAAGAATTAAACCATGGCTAATTGTTATTTCACTAAGAATCTTAAATAATTTAATCTGTACAGTAAGATGATTCCATAAATTAAACTACTCAGTACTTCTAAACTCTTCATTCTCAGTTCTCAATTATCATTTATCATTTATCATTTATCATTTATCATTTATCAATTCTCAATTCTAAATTCTAAATTCTAAATTCTAAATTCTAAATTCTAAATTCTAAATTCTAAATTCTAAATTCTAAATTCTAAATTCTAAATTCTAAATTCTAAATTCTAAATTCTAAATTCTAAATTCTAAATTCTAAATTCTAAATCTAAATTCTATTCTAAATTCCCAATTCTCATTCTCAATTATAATAGTTATTATTTATTATAGAAATATCAGTATCCGTTGTTCAAGCCCGATTTTCTATCCCCTCTATCCTTTATATAAAAGGAATATAATTACAACAAATAGATATCACCTCTTTCTTCTAGTAAGAATTAAACCATGGCTAATTGTTATTTCACTAAGAATCTTAAATAATTTAATCTGTACAGTAAGATGATTCCATAAATTAAACTACTCAGTACTTCTAAACTCTTCATTCTCAGTTCTCAATTATCAATTATCAATTATCAATTATCATTTATCAATTATCAATTATCAATTATCAATTCTCAATTATCAATTCTCAATTATCAATTATCAATTTATCAATTCTCAATTTCAATTCTCAATTATCTTATCAATTCTAATTATCAATTATTCTAAATTCTCATTTCAATTCTCAATTCTCAATTATCAATTATCTAAATTATCAATTATCAATTATCAATTATCAATTATCAATTATCAATTATCATTTATCAATTCTCAATTCTCAATTCTCAATTCTAAATAATTATTATTTATTTTAGAAATATCAGTATCCGTTATTCAAGCCCGATTTTCTATCCCCTCTATCCTTTATATAAAAGAAATATAATTACAACAAACAGATATCACCTCTTTCTTCTAGTAAGAATTAAACCATGGCTAATTGTTATTTCACTAAGAATCTTAAATAATTTAATCTGTACAGTAAGATGATTCCATAAATTAAACTACTCAGTACTTCTAAACTCTTCATTCTCAGTTCTCAATTATCAATTATCAATTATCAATTATCAATTATCAATTATCAATTATCAATTATCAATTATCAATTATCAATTATCAATTATCAATTATCAATTATCAATTATCAATTATCAATTATCAATTCTCAATTCTCAATTATCATATCAATTCTCAATTCTCAATTATCAATTATCAATTATCAAATTCTAATTATCATTATCAATTATCATTCTCATTAATTCTAAATTCTCATTTATTATTCTCAATTCTCAATTCTCAATTATAAATAGTTATTATTTATTTTAGAAATATCAGTATCCGTTATTCAAGCCCAATTTTCTACCTCCTCTATCCTTTATATAAAAGAAATATAATTACAGCAAATAGATATCACCTCTTTCTTCTAGTAAGAATTAAACCATGGCTAATTGTTATTTCACTAAGAATCTTAAATAATTTAATCTGTACAGTAAGATGATTCCATAAATTAAACTACTCAGTACTTCTAAACTCTTCATTCTCAGTTCTCAATTATCATTTATCATTTATCATTTATCATTTATCATTTATCAATTCTCAATTCTCAATTCTAAATTCTAAATTCTAAATTCTAAATTCTAAATTCTAAATTCTAAATTCTAAATTCTAAATTCTAAATTCTAAATTCTAAATTCTAAATCTAAATTCTAATTCTAATTCTAAATTCTAAATTCTAAATTCTAAATCTAATTCTAATTCTAAATTCTAAATTCTAATTCTAAATTCTAAATTCTAATTCTAAATTCCCATCTCAATTCTCATTATAAATAGTTATTATTTATTTTAGAAATATCAGTATCCGTTATTCAAGCCCAATTTTTCTACCTCCTCTATCCTTTATATAAATCAATATAATCACAGCTATAGATATCCTATTTCAATTCCAATCATCTAAAGAAAAAATTCTAAATTGCTAATTGGCTATTCAATCACTCATCCTCTGTAATCTAATGAATCTCCGTATCGTGATTTTCACCTTATTAAAAGAAATATATTACAGCAATAATATCACCTCTTCTTCTAGTAAGAATTAAACCATGGCTAATTGTTATTTCACTAAGAATCTTAATAATTTAATCTTAAGTCGATGATTCCATAAATTAAACTACTCTACTTCTAATTCTCATTCTCAATTCTCAATTATCATTTATCATTTATTCTTTATCATTTATCATTTATCATTCTCAATTCTAAATTCTAATTCTAAATTAATTCTAAATTCTAAATTCTAAATTCTAAATTCTAAATTCTTTTCTAAATTCCCAATTCTCAATTCTCAATTATAAATAGTTATTATTTATTTTAGAAATATCAGTATCCGTTATTCAAGCCCAATTTTCTACCTCCTCTATCCTTTATATAAAAGAAATATAATTACAGCAAATAGATATCACCTCTTTCTTCTAGTAAGAATTAAACCATGGCTAATTGTTATTTCACTAAGAATCTTAAATAATTTAATCTGTACAGTAAGATGATTCCATAAATTAAACTACTCAGTACTTCTAAACTCTTCATTCTCAGTTCTCAATTATCATTTATCATTTATCATTTATCATTTATCATTTATCATTTATCAAATCTCAATTCTCAATTCTAAATTCTAAATTCTAAATTCTAAATTCTAAATTCTAAATTCTAAATTCCCAATTCTCAATTCTCAATTATAAATAGTTATTATTTATTTTAGAAATATCAGTATCCGTTATTCAAGCCCAATTTTCTACCTCCTCTATCCTTTATATAAAAGAAATATAATTACAGCAAATAGATATCACCTCTTTCTTCTAGTAAGAATTAAACCATGGCTAATTGTTATTTCACTAAGAATCTTAAATAATTTAATCTGTACAGTAAGATGATTCCATAAATTAAACTACTCAGTACTTCTAAACTCTTCATTCTCAGTTCTCAATTATCATTTATCATTTATCATTTATCATTTATCATTTATCATTTATCAATTCTCAATTCTAAATTCTCAATTCTAAATTCTAAATTCTAAATTCTAAATTCTAAATTCTAAATTCTAAATTCTAAATTCTAAATTCTAAATTCTAAATTCTAAATTCTAAATTCTAAATTCTAAATTCTAAATTCTAAATTCCCAATTCTCAATTCTCAATTATAAATAGTTATTATTTATTTTAGAAATATCAGTATCCGTTATTCAAGCCCAATTTTCTACCTCCTCTATCCTTTATATAAAAGAAATATAATTACAGCAAATAGATATCACCTCTTTCTTCTAGTAAGAATTAAACCATGGCTAATTGTTATTTCACTAAGAATCTTAAATAATTTAATCTGTACAGTAAGATGATTCCATAAATTAAACTACTCAGTACTTCTAAACTCTTCATTCTCAGTTCTCAAGTATCATTTATCATTTATCATTTATCATTATCATTTATTATCAATTCTTCTAATTCTAAATTCTAATTCTAAATTCTAAATCTAAATTCTAAATTCTAAATTCTAAATTCTAAATTCTAATTCTAATTTCTAAATTCTAATTCTAAATTCTAATTCTAATTCTAAATTCTAAATTCTAATTCTAAATTCTAAATCTAATTCTAAATTCCCAATTCTCAATTCTCAATTATAAATAGTTATTATTTATTTTAGAAATATCAGTATCCGTTATTCAAGCCCAATTTTCTACCTCCTCTATCCTTTATATAAAAGAAATATAATTACAGCAAATAGATATCACCTCTTTCTTCTAGTAAGAATTAAACCATGGCTAATTGTTATTTCACTAAGAATCTTAAATAATTTAATCTGTACAGTAAGATGATTCCATAAATTAAACTACTCAGTACTTCTAAACTCTTCATTCTCGGTTCTCAATTATCATTTATCAATTATCAATTATCAATTATCAATTATCAATTATCAATTATCAATTATCAATTATCAATTATCAATTATCAATTATCAATTATCAATTATCATTAATTATCAATTCAATATCAATTATCAATTATCAATTATCATTATCAATTATCTTATCAATTCTAAATTATCTATCAATTCTCAATTATCATTATCAATATCAATTATCAATTATCAATTATTCAATTTCTAAATTCTCATTATCAATTATCATTTTTAATTCTCAATTCTCAATTCTCAATTATAAATAGTTATTATTTATTTTAGAAATATCAGTATCCGTTATTCAAGCCCAATTTTCTACCTCCTCTATCCTTTATATAAAAGAAATATAATTACAGCAAATAGATATCACCTCTTTCTTCTAGTAAGAATTAAACCATGGCTAATTGTTATTTCACTAAGAATCTTAAATAATTTAATCTGTACAGTAAGATGATTCCATAAATTAAACTACTCAGTACTTCTAAACTCTTCATTCTCAGTTCTCAATTATCATTTATCATTTATCATTTATCATTTATCAAATCTCAATTCTCAATTCTAAATTCTAAATTCTAAATTCTAAATTCTAAATTCTAAATTCTAAATTCCCAATTCTCAATTCTCAATTATAAATTCTAATTCTAAATTCTAAATTCTAAATTCTAAATTCTAAATTCTAATTCTAATCTAATTCTAAATTCTAAATTCTAAATTCCCATTCTCAATCTCAATTATAATAGTTATTATTTATTTTAGAAATATCAGTATCCGTTATTCAAGCCCAATTTTCTACCTCCTCTATCCTTTATATAAAAGAAATATAATTACAGCAAATAGATATCACCTCTTTCTTCTAGTAAGAATTAAACCATGGCTAATTGTTATTTCACTAAGAATCTTAAATAATTTAATCTGTACAGTAAGATGATTCCATAAATTAAACTACTCAGTACTTCTAAACTCTTCATTCTCAGTTCTCAATTATCATTTATCATTTATCATTTATCATTTATCAAATTCTAATTCTAAATTCTAAATTCTAAATTCTAAATTCTAATTCTAATTCTAATTCTAAATTCTAATTCTAATTCTAATTCTAAATTCTAATTCTAAATCTAATTCTAAATTCTAAATTCTAATTCTAAATTCTAATTCTATTCTAAATTCCCATTCTCAATTCTCATTATAATAGTTATTATTTATTTTAGAATATCAGTATCCGTTATTCAAGCCCAATTTTCTACCTCCTCTATCCTTTATATAAAAGAATATAATTACAGCAAATAGATATCACCTCTTTCTTCTAGTAAGAATTAACCATGGCTAATTGTTATTTCACTAAGAATCTTAAATAATTTAATCTGTACAGTAAGATGATTCCATAAATTAAACTACTCAGTACTTCTAAACTCTTCATTCTCAGTTCTCAATTATCATTTATCATTTTCATTTATCATTTATCATTTATCATTCTCAATTCTAAATTCTAAATTCTAAATTCTAAATTCTAAATTCTAATTCTAAATTCTAATTCTAAATTCTAATTTCTAAATTCTAATTCTAATTCTAATTCTAAATTCTAATTCTAAATTCTAAATTCTAAATTCTAAATTCTAAATTCTAAATTCTAAATTCTAAATTCCCAATTCTCAATTCTCAATTATAAATAGTTATTATTTATTTTAGAAATATCAGTATCCGTTATTCAAGCCCAATTTTCTACCTCCTCTATCCTTTATATAAAAGAAATATAATTACAGCAAATAGATATCACCTCTTTCTTCTAGTAAGAATTAAACCATGGCTAATTGTTATTTCACTAAGAATCTTAAATAATTTAATCTGTACAGTAAGATGATTCCATAAATTAAACTACTCAGTACTTCTAAACTCTTCATTCTCAGTTCTCAATTATCATTTATCATTTATCATTTATCATTTATCATTTATCAATATTCTCAATTCTAAATTCTAAATTCTAATTAATTCTAAATTCAAATTCAAATTCTAATGCTAAATTCTAAATTCTAAATTCTAAATTCTAAATTCTAAATCTAAATTCTAAATCTAAATTCTAAATTCTAATTCTAAATTATTCTAATTTCTAAATTCCAATTCTCATTTCAATTATAAAAATAGTTATTATTTATTTTAGCAATATCAGTATCCGTTATTCAAGCCCAATTTTCTACCTCCTCTATCCTTTATATAAAAGAAATATAATTACAGCAAATAGATATCACCTCTTCTTCTAGTAAGAATTAAACCATGGCTAATTGTTATTTCACTAAGAATCTTAACTAATTTAATCTGTACAGTAAGATGATTCCATAAATTAAACTACTCAGTACTTCTAAACTCTTCATTCTCAGTTCTCAATTATCATTTATCATTATTATTTATCATTTATCATATTAATTATCATTTATCAAATTCTCAATTTCCCTCAATTCTAAATTCTAAATTCTAAATTCTAAATTCTAAATTCTAATTCTAAATTCTAAATTCTAAATTCCCAATTCTCAATTCTCAATTATAAATAGTTATTATTTATTTTAGAAATATCAGTATCCGTTATTCAAGCCCAATTTTCTACCTCCTCTATCCTTTATATAAAAGAAATATAATTACAGCAAATAGATATCACCTCTTTCTTCTAGTAAGAATTAAACCATGGCTAATTGTTATTTCACTAAGAATCTTAAATAATTTAATCTGTACAGTAAGATGATTCCATAAATTAAACTACTCAGTACTTCTAAACTCTTCATTCTCAGTTCTCAATTATCATTTATCATTTATCATTTATCATTTATCATTTATCAATTCTCAATTCTAAATTCTAAATTCTAAATTCTAAATTCTAAATTCTAAATTCTAAATTCTAAATTCTAAATTCTAAATTCTAAATTCTAAATTCTAAATTCTAAATTCTAAATTCTAAATTCTAAATTCTAAATTCTAAATTCTAAATTCTAAATTCTAAATTCTAAATTCCCAATTCTCAATTCTCAATTATAAATAGTTATTATTTATTTTAGAAATATCAGTATCCGTTATTCAAGCCCAATTTTCTACCTCCTCTATCCTTTATATAAAAGAAATATAATTACAGCAAATAGATATCACCTCTTTCTTCTAGTAAGAATTAAACCATGGCTAATTGTTATTTCACTAAGAATCTTAAATAATTTAATCTGTACAGTAAGATGATTCCATAAATTAAACTACTCAGTACTTCTAAACTCTTCATTCTCAGTTCTCAATTATCATTATCATTATCATTTATCATTTATCATTATCAATTCTCAATTCTATCTAAATTCTAAATTCAAATTCTAATTCTCAATTTAATTCTAATTCTAAACTAAATTCTAAATCTAAATTCCAATTCTAATTCTATTCTCAATTCTAAATTCAATTCTAATTCTAAATTCTAAGTCTAAATTCTAAATTCTAAATTCTAAATTCTAAATCTAAATTCAAATTCTAAATTCTAATCTAATTCTAAATCTATTTCAAATTCTAAATTCTAATTCTAATTCTAAAGTTCCAATTCTCCATTCTCATTATAATAATTATTATTTATTTAGAAATCTCAGTATCCGTTATTCCAGCCAATTTTCTACCTCCTCTATCCTTTATATAAAAGAAATATAATTACCGCAAATAGATATCACCTCTCTTTCTTCTAGTAATTAAACCATGGCTAATTGTTTATTTCACTTTCCACTAAGATCTAAATAATTTAATCTGTACAGTAAGATGATTCCATAAATTAAACTACTCAGTACTTCTAAACTCTTCATTCTCAGTTCTCAATTATCATTTATCATTTATCATTTCATTTACAATTATCCATTCTCAATCTAAATCTAAATTCTAAATTCTAATTCTACTTCTAATTCTAAATTCTAAATTCTAATTCTAAATTCTAAATTCTACATTCTCAATTCTAAATTCTAAATTCTAATTCTAATTCTAAATTCTAAATTCTAAATTCTAATCTAATTCTAAATTCTAATTCTAAATTCCTAATTCTAATTCTCTTCTAAATTCTAAATTCTAAATTCTAAATTCTAATTCTAAATTCCCAATTCTCAATTCCAATTATAAATAGTTATTTTTATTTTTAGAAATATCAGTATCCGTTATTCAGCCCAATTTTCTACCTCCTCTATCCTTTATATAAAAGAAATATAATTACAGCAAATAGATATCACCTCTTTCTTCTAGTAAGAATTAAACCATGGCTAATTGTTATTTCACTAAGAATCTTAAATAATTTAATCTGTACAGTAAGATGATTCCATAAATTAAACTACTCAGTACTTCTAAACTCTTCATTCTCAGTTCTCAATATCTTTATCATTTATCATTTATCATTTATCATTTATCAATTCTCAATTCTAAATTCTAATCTAAATTCTAATTCTAAATTAATTCTAATTCTAAATTCTAAATTCTAAATTCTAAATTCCTAAATTCTAATTCTAAATTCAAATTCTAAATTCTAAATTCTAAATTCTAAATTCTAATTCTAATTATCTAAATTCTAAATCTAAATTCTAATATTCTAAATTCTAATTCTAAATTCCCATTCTCAATTCTCAATTATAAATAGTTATTATTTTATTTTAGAATATCAGTATCCGTTATTCAAGCCCAATTTCTACCTCCTCTATCCTTTATATAAAAGAAATATAATTACAGCAAATAGATATCACCTCTTTCTTCTAGTAAGAATTAAACCATGGCTAATTGTTATTTCACTAAGAATCTTAAATAATTTAATCTGTACAGTAAGAGATGATTCCATAAATTAAACTACTCAGTACTTCTAACTCTACTCTTCATTCTCAGTTTCTCAATTATCATTTATCATTTATTCTTTATCATTTATCAATTCTCAATTCTCATTCTAAATTCTAAATTCTAATTCTAATTCTAAATTCTAATTCTAAATTCTAATTCTACTCTAAATTCTAAATTCTAAATTCTAATTCTCATTCTCAAATTCTCAATTCTAAATTCTATTCTAAATCTAATTCTAAATTCTAATCTAAATTCTAAATTCTAATTCTAAATTCTAAATTCTAATTCTAAATTTATTCTAAATTCTAATATCTAAATTCTAAATTCTAAATTCTAATTCTAATTCTAATTCTAATTCTAAATTCTAAATTCTAAATTCTAAATTCTAAATTCTAAATTCTAATTCTAAATTCCCAATTCTCAATTCTCATTATAATAGTTATTATTTATTTTAGAAATATCAGTATCCGTTATTCAGCCCAATTTTCTACCTCCTCTATCCTTTATATAAAAGAAATATAATTACAGCAAATAGATATCACCTCTTTCTTCTAGTAAGAATTAAACCATGGCTAATTGTTATTTCACTAAGAATCTTAAATATTTAATCTGTACAGTAAGATGATTCCATAATTAAACTACTCAGTACTTCTAAACTCTTCATTCTCAGTTCTCAATCTTACATTTTCATTTATCATTATCATTCTCATCTAAATTCTACATTCTAAATTCTAATTCTAAATTCAAATTCTAAATTCTAAATTCTAAATTCTAAATTCTAAATTCTAAATTCTAATTCTAATTCTAAATTCTAATTCTAAATTCTAATTCTAAATTCTAATTCTAAATTCTAATTTCTATTCTAAATTCTAATTCTAAATTCTAAATTCTAAATTCTAAATTCCCAATTCTCAATTCTCAATTATAATAGTTATTATTTATTTTAGAATATCAGTATCCGTTATTCAAGCCCAATTTTCTACCTCCTCTATCCTTTATATAAAAGAATATAATTACAGCAAATAGATATCACCTCTTTCTTCTAGTAAGAATTAAACCATGGCTAATTGTTATTTCACTAAGAATCTTAAATAATTTAATCTGTACAGTAAGATGATTCCATAAATTAAACTACTCAGTACTTCTAAACTCTTCATTCTCAGTTCTCAATTATCATTTATCATTTATCATTTATCATTATCATTTCAATTCTCAATTCTAAATTCTAAATTCTAAATTCTAAATTCTAAATTCTAAATTCTAAATTTCTAAATCTATCTAATTCTAAATTCTAAATTCTAAATTCTAAATTCTAAATTCTAAATTCTAAATTCTAAATTCTAAATTCTAAATTCTAAATTCTAAATTCTAAATTCCCAATTCTCAATTCTCAATTATAAATAGTTATTATTTATTTTAGAAATATCAGTATCCGTTATTCAAGCCCAATTTTCTACCTCCTCTATCCTTTATATAAAAGAAATATAATTACAGCAAATAGATATCACCTCTTTCTTCTAGTAGAATTAAACCATGGCTAATTGTTATTTCACTGAGAATCTTAAATAATTTAATCTGTACAGTAAGATGATTCCATAAATTAAACTACTCAGTACTTCTAAACTCTTCATTCCAGTTCTCAATTATCATTTTCATTATCATTTATCATTCTCATTTCTCAATTCTAAATTCTAATTCTAATTCTAATTCTAAATTCTAAATTCTAATTCTAAATTCTAAATTCTAATTCTAATTCTAATTCTAAATTCTAATTCTAATTCTAAATTCTAAATTCTAAATTCTAATTCTAATTCTAAATTCTAAATTCTAAATTCTAAATTCTAAATTCTAAATTCCCAATTCTCAATTCTCATTATAAATAGTTATTATATTTTAGAAATATCAGTATCCGTTATTCAAGCCCAATTTTCTACCTCCTCTATCCTTTATATAAAGATATAATTACAGCAAATAGATATCACCTCTTTCTTCTAGTAAGAATTAAACCATGGCTAATTGTTATTTCACTAAGAATCTTAAATATTTAATCTGTACAGTAAGATGATTCCATATTAAACTACTCAGTACTTCTAAACTCTTCATTCTCAGTTCTCAATTATCATTTATCAATTATCATTTATCATTTATCAATTATCAATTCTCAATTCTCAATTCTATCAATTCTCATTCTCAATTCTCAATTCTAATTCTCATTCTCATTCTAAATTCTAAATTCTAATTCTAAATTATCATTCAATTAATCATTTATAATTCTAATTTAAATTCCCAATTCTCATTCTCAATTATAAATAGTTATTATTTATTTTAGAAATATCAGTATCCGTTATTCAAGCCCAATTTCTACCTCCTCTATCCTTTATATAAAGAAATAATTACAGCAAATAGATATCACCTCTTTCTTCTAGTAAGAATTAAACATGGCTAATTGTTATTTCACTAAGAATCTTAAATAATTTAATCTGTACAGTAAGATGATTCCATAAATTAAACACTAGTACTAAACTCTTCATTCTCAGTTCTCAATTATCTCATTTATCATTTATCATTTATCAATTCTCAATTCTAAATTCTAAATTCAAATTCAAAAATTCTAAATTCTAAATTCTAATTCTAAATTCTAAATTCTAAATTCTAAATTCTAATTCTAATTCTAATTCTAATCTAATTCTAAATTCTAAATTCTAAATTCTAAATCTAAATTCTAAATTCTAAATTCTAAATTCTAAATTCTAATTCTAAATTCTAAATTCCCAATTCTCAATTCTCAATTATAAATAGTTATTATTTATTTTAGAAATATCAGTATCCGTTATTCAAGCCCAATTTTCTACCTCCTCTATCCTTTATATAAAGAAATATAATTACAGCAAATAGATATCACCTCTTTCTTCTAGTAAGAATTAAACCATGGCTAATTGTTATTTCACTAAGAATCTAAATAATTAATCTGTACAGTAAGATGATTCCATAAATTAAACTACTCAGTACTTCTAAACTCTTCATTCTCAGTTCTCAATTATCATTTATCATTTATCATTTATCATTTCAATTATCAATATCATTATCAATTCTCAATTCTAATTCTCAATTCTCAATTCTAATTTCAATTCTCATTTCTTATCAAATTCAATTCTAATTCTCAATTCTCATTCTCAATTCTCAATCATTCTAAATTCTAAATTCTCATTTATTAATTCCCAATTCTCATTCTCAATTATAATAGTTATTATTTATTTTAGAAATATCAGTATCCGTTATTCAAGCCCAATTTTCTACCTCCTCTATCCTTTATATAAAAAAAATAATTACAGCAAATAGATATCACCTCTTTCTTCTAGTAAGATTAAACCATGGCTAATTGTTATTTCACTAAGAATCTTAAATAATTTAATCTGTACAGTAAGATGATTCCATAAATTAAACTACTCAGTACTTCTAAACTCTTCATTCTCAGTTCTCAATATCATTTATCATTTATCATTTATTCAAAATTCTAATTCTAATTCTCAATTCTAATTCTAATTCTAAATTCTAATTCTAAATTCTAAATTCTAAATTCTAAATTCTAAATTCTAAATTCTAAATTCTAAATTCTAATTCTAAATTCTAAATTCTAAATTCTAAATTCTAATTCCCAATTCTCATTCTCAATTATAAATAGTTATTATTTATTTTAGAAATATCAGTATCCGTTATTCAAGCCCAATTTTCTACCTCCTCTATCCTTTATATAAAAGAAATTAATTACAGCAAATAGATATCACCTCTTTCTTCTAGTAAGAATTAAACCATGGCTAATTGTTATTTCACTAAGAATCTTAAATAATTTAATCTGTACAGTAAGATGATTCCATAAATTAAACTACTCAGTACTTCTAAACTCTTCATTCTCAGTTCTCAATTATCATTTATCTTTATCTTTATCATTTATCATTCTCAATTCTCAATTCTAAATTCTAATTCTACTTATCTAATTCTAATTCTAATTCTAATTCTAAATTCTAATTCTAAATTCTAAATCTACATTCTATTCTAATTCTAATCTAAATTCTTTCTAATTCTAAATTCTAAATTCTAATAAATTCTAATTCAAATTCTAAATTCTAAATTCTAAATTCTAAATTCTAATTCTAAATTCTAATTTCAATTCTATTCTAAATTCTAATTCTAAATTCTAATTCTAATTCTAAATTCAAATTCTAAATTCTAAATTCTAAATTCTAATTCCCAATCTCATTCTCAATTATAAATAGTTATTATTTATTTTAGAAATATCAGTATCCGTTATTCAAGCCCAATTTTCTACCTCCTCTATCCTTTATATAAAAGAAATATAATTACAGCAAATAGATATCACCTCTTTCTTCTAGTAAGAATTAAACCATGGCTAATTGTTATTTCACTAAGAATCTTAAATAATTTAATCTGTACAGTAAGATGATTCCATAATTAAACTACTCAGTACTTCTAAACTCTTCATTCTCAGTTCTCAATTATCATTTATCATTTATCATTATCATTCTCAATTCTCAATTCTAATTCTAATTCTAAATTCTAAATTCTAATTCTAAATTCTAATTCTAAATTCTAATTCTATTCTAAATTCTAAATTCTAAATTCTAAATTCTAAATTCTAAATTCTAAATTCTAAATTCTAAATTCTAAATTCTAAATTCTAAATTCTAAATTCTAAATTCTAAATTCTAAATTCTAAATTCCCAATTCTCAATTCTCAATTATAAATAGTTATTATTTATTTTAGAAATATCAGTATCCGTTATTCAAGCCCAATTTTCTACCTCCTCTATCCTTTATATAAAAGAAATATAATTACAGCAAATAGATATCACCTCTTTCTTCTAGTAAGAATTAAACCATGGCTAATTGTTATTTCACTAAGAATCTTAAATAATTTAATCTGTACAGTAAGATGATTCCATAAATTAAACTACTCAGTACTTCTAAACTCTTCATTCTCAGTCTCAATTATCATTTATCATTTATCATTTATCATTTATCATTCCATTCTCAATCTAAATTCTAAATTCTAATTCTAAATTCTAAATTCTAAATTCTAATTCTAAATTCTAAATTCTAATTCTAAATTCTAAATTCTAATTCTAAATTCTAAATTCTAATTCTAATTCTAAATTCTAATTCTAAATTCTAAATTCTAAATTCTAAATTCTAAATTCTAAATTCTAAATTCTAAATTCTAAATTCCCAATTCTCAATTCTCAATTATAAATAGTTATTATTTATTTTAGAAATATCAGTATCCGTTATTCAAGCCCAATTTTCTACCTCCTCTATCCTTTATATAAAAGAAATATAATTACAGCAAATAGATATCACCTCTTTCTTCTAGTAAGAATTAAACCATGGCTAATTGTTATTTCACTAAGAATCTTAAATAATTTAATCTGTACAGTAAGATGATTCCATAAATTAAACTACTCAGTACTTCTAAACTCTTCATTCTCAGTTCTCAATTATCATTTATCATTTATCATTTATCATTCTCAATTCTCATTCTAAATTCTCAATTCTAATTCTAATTCTAAATTCTAAATTCTAAATTCTAAATTCTAAATTCTAAATTCTAAATTCTAAATTCTAAATTCTAAATTCTAAATTCTAAATTCTAAATTCTAAATTCTAAATTCTAAATTCTAAATTCTAAATTCTAAATTCTAAATTCTAAATTCTAAATTCCCAATTCTCAATTCTCAATTATAAATAGTTATTATTTATTTTAGAAATATCAGTATCCGTTATTCAAGCCCAATTTTCTACCTCCTCTATCCTTTATATAAAAGAAATATAATTACAGCAAATAGATATCACCTCTTTCTTCTAGTAAGAATTAAACCATGGCTAATTGTTATTTCACTAAGAATCTTAAATAATTTAATCTGTACAGTAAGATGATTCCATAAATTAAACTACTCAGTACTTCTAAACTCTTCATTCTCAGTTCTCATTATCAATCATTTATCATTTATCATTTATCAATTATCAATTCTCAATTTCAATTCTCAATTCTAATTCAATTCTAAATTCTAAACTAATTCAATTCTTCTATTCTAAATTCTAAATTCTAATTCTAAATTCTAAATTCTAAATTCTAAATTCTAATTCTAAATTAAATTCTATTAATTCCCAATTCTCAATTCTCAATTATAAATAGTTATTATTTATTTTAGAAATATCAGTATCCGTTATTCAAGCCCAATTTTCTACCTCCTCTATCCTTTATATAAAAGAAATATAATTACAGCAATAGATATCACCTCTTTCTTCTAGTAAGAATTAAACCATGGCTAATTTTATTTCACTAAGAATCTTAAATAATTTAATCTGTACAGTAAGATGATTCCATAAATTAACTACTCAGTACTTCTAAACTCTTCATTCTCAGTTCTCAATATCATTTATCATTTATCATTTATCAATTCTCAATTCTCAATTCTCATTCTAAATTCTAATTCTAATTCTAAATTCTAAATTCTAAATTCTAAATTCTAAATTCTAAATTCTAAATTCTAATTCTAATTCTAAATTCTAAATTCTAATTCTAAATTCTAAATTCTAAATTCTAATTCTAAATTCTAAATTCTAAATTCTAAATTCTAATTCTAAATTCTAATTCCCAATTCTCAATTCTCAATTATAAATAGTTATTATTTATTTTAGAAATATCAGTATCCGTTATTCAAGCCCAATTTTCTACCTCCTCTATCCTTTATATAAAAGATATAATTACAGCAAATAGATATCACCTCTTTCTTCTAGTAAGAATTAAACCATGGCTAATTGTTATTTCACTAAGAATCTTAAATAATTTAATCTGTACAGTAAGATGATTCCATAAATTAAACTACTCAGTACTTCTAAACTCTTCATTCTCAGTTCTCAATTATCATTTATCATTTATCATTTATCATTTATCAATTCCAATTCTCAATTCTAAATTCTAATTCTAAATTCTAATTCTCAATTCTAAATTCTAAATTCTAAATTCTAAATTCTAAATTCTAAATTCTAAATTCTAATTTCTAAATTCTAAATTCTAAATTCTAAATCTCAAATTCTATTCAATTCTAATTCTATTCTAATTCTAAATTCTAAATTCTAAATTCTAAATTCTAATTCTAATTCAATTCTAATTCTAAATTCTAAATTCTAAATTCTAATTCTAAATTCTAATTCTAAATTCCCATTCTCAATTCTCATTATAAAGTTATTATTTATTTTAGAAATATCAGTATCCGTTATTCAAGCCCAATTTCTACCTCCTCTATCCTTTATATAAAAGAAATATAATTACAGCAAATAGATATCACCTCTTTCTTCTAGTAAGAATTAAACCATGGCTAATTGTTATTTCACTAAGAATCTTAAATAATTTAATCTGTACAGTAAGATGATTCCATAAATTAAACTACTCAGTACTTCTAAACTCTTCATTCTCAGTTCTCAATTATCATTTATCATTTATCATTTATCATTTATCATTCCAATCTCAATTCTAAATTCTAAATTCTAAATTCTAATTCTATTCTAATTCTAAATTCTAAATTCTAAATTCTAAATCTAATTCTAAATTCTAAATTCAAATTCTAAATTCTAAATTCTAAATTCTAAATTCTAAATTCTAAATTCTAAATTCTAAATTCTAAATTCTAAATTCTAAATTCTAAATTCTAAATTCTAAATTCTAAATTCTAAATTCTAAATTCTAAATTCCCAATTCTCAATTCTCAATTATAAATAGTTATTATTTATTTTAGAATATCAGTATCCGTTTTCAAGCCCAATTTTCTACCTCCTCTATCCTTTATATAAAAAATATAATTACAGCAAATAGATATCACCTCTTTCTTCTAGTAAGAATTAAACCATGGCTAATTGTTATTTCACTAAGAATCTTAAATAATTTAATCTGTACAGTAAGATTCCATAAATTAAACTACTCAGTACTTCTAACTCTTCATTCTCAGTTCTCAATTCTCATTTATCATTTATCATTTATCATTTATCATTCTCAATTCTAATCTAATTCTAAATTCTAAATCTAAATTCTAATTCTAAATTCTAAATTCTAAATTCCAATTCTAATTCTAAATTCTAAATTCTAAATCTAAATCTAATTCTAAATTCTAAATTCTAAATTCTAATTCTAATTCTAAATTCTAAATTCTATTCTAATTCTAATTCTAATTCTAAATTCTAAATTCTAAATTCTAATTCTAAATTCTAAATTCTAAATTCTAAATCTAATTCTAAATTCTAAATTCAAATTCTAAATTCTAATTCTAAATTCTAATTCTAAATTCTAATTCCCAATTCTCATTCTCATTAAATAGTTATTATTTATTTTAGAAATATCAGTATCCGTTATTCAAGCCCAATTTTCTACCTCCTCTATCCTTTATATAAAAGAATATAATTACAGCAAATAGATATCACCTCTTTCTTCTAGTAAGAATTAAACCATGGCTAATTGTTATTTCACTAAGAATCTTAAATAATTTAATCTGTACAGTAAGATGATTCCATAAATTAAACTACTCAGTACTTCTAAACTCTTCATTCTCAGTTCTCATTATCATTTATCATTTATCATTTATCATTTATCAATTCTCTTCTAATTCTCAATTCTAATTCTAATTCTAATTCTAAATTCTAAATTCTAAATTCTAATTCTAAATTCTAAATTCTAAATTCTAAATTCTAAATTCTAAATTCTAAATTCTAAATTCTAAATTCTAAATTCTAAATTCTAAATTCTAAATTCTAAATTCTAAATTCTAAATTCTAAATTCCCAATTCTCAATTCTCAATTATAAATAGTTATTATTTATTTTAGAAATATCAGTATCCGTTATTCAGCCCATTTTCTACCTCCTCTATCCTTTATATAAAAGAATATAATTACAGCAAATAGATATCACCTCTTTCTTCTAGTAAGAATTAAACCATGGCTAATTGTTATTTCACTAAGAATCTTAAATAATTTAATCTGTACAGTAAGATGATTCCATAAATTAAACTACTCAGTACTTCTAAACTCTTCATTCTCAGTTCTCAATTATCATTTATCATTTATCATTTATCATTATCAATTCTCAATTCTCATTCTAAATTCTAAATCTATTCTAAATTCTAAATCTAAATCTAAATTCTAAATTCTAATTCTAATTCTAATTCTAAATCTAAATCTAATTTCTAAATTCTAATTCTAATTCTAAATTCTAATTCTAAATTCTATTCTAAATTCTAAATTCTAATTCTAAATTCTAAATTCTAAATTCTAAATTCTAATTCTAAATTCTAAATTCTAATTCTAAATTCTAAATTCTAAATTCTAAATTCTAAATTCTATTCTAATTCTAAATTCTAATTCTAATTCTAATTCTAAATTCCCATTCTCAATTCTCAATTATAAATAGTTATTATTTATTTTAGAAATATCAGTATCCGTTATTCAAGCCCAATTTTCTACCTCCTCTATCCTTTATATAAAAGAAATATAATTACAGCAAATAGATATCACCTCTTTCTTCTAGTAAGAATTAACCATGGCTAATTGTTATTTCACTAAGAATCTTAAATAATTTAATCTGTACAGTAAGATGATTCCATAAATTAAACTACTCAGTACTTCTAAACTCTTCATTCTCAGTTCTCAATTATCATTTATCATTTATCATTTATCAATTTTCTCATTCTCATTCTAAATTCTAAATTCTAATTCTAATTCTAAATTCTAATTCTAAATTCTAAATTCTAAATTCTAAATTCTAAATTCTAATTCTAAATTCTAAATTCTAAATTCTAAATTCTAATTCTAATTCTAAATTCTAAATTCTAAATTCTAAATTCTAAATTCTAAATTCTAAATTCTAAATCCCAATTCTCAATTCTCATTATAAATAGTTATTATTTATTTTAGAAATATCAGTATCCGTTATTCAAGCCCAATTTCTACCTCCTCTATCCTTTATATAAAAGAATATAATTACAGCAAATAGATATCACCTCTTTCTTCTAGTAAGATTAAACCATGGCTAATTGTTTCACTAAGAATCTTAAATAATTTAATCTGTACAGTAAGATGATTCCATAAATTAAACTACTCAGTACTTCTAAACTCTTCATTCTCAGTTCTCAATTATCATTTATCATTTATCATTTATCATTTATCAATTCTCAATTCTCAATCTCAATCTAATTCTAATTCTAATTCAATTCTAATTCTATTCTAATTCTAATTCTAAATTCTAAATTCTAAATTCTAAATTCTAAATTCTAAATTCTAAATTCTAAATTCTAAATTCTAAATTCTAAATTCTAAATTCTAATTCTAAATTCTAATTCTAAATTCTAATTCTAAATTCTAATTCTAAATTCCCAATTCTCAATTCTCAATTATAATAGTTATTATTTATTTTAGAAATATCAGTATCCGTTATTCAAGCCCAATTTTCTACCTCCTCTATCCTTTATATAAAAGAAATATAATTACAGCAAATAGATATCACCTCTTTCTTCTAGTAAGAATTAAACCATGGCTAATTGTTATTTCACTAAGAATCTTAATAATTTAATCTGTACAGTAAGATGATTCCATAAATTAAACTACTCAGTACTTCTAAACTCTTCATTCTCAGTTCTCAATTATCATTTATCATTTATCATTTATCATTCTCAATTCTCATTCTAATTCTAAATTCTAATTCTAATTCTAAATTCTAAATTCTAAATTCTAAATTCTAATTCTAAATTCTAAATTCTAAATTCTAAATTCTAAATTCTAAATTCTAATTCTAAATTCTAAATTCTAAATTCTAAATTCTAATTCTAAATTCTAAATTCTAATTCTAAATTCTAAATTCTAAATTCTCCATTCTCAATTCTCAATTAGTTATTATTTATTTTAGAAATATCAGTATCCGTTATTCAAGCCCAATTTTCTACCTCCTCTATCCTTTATATAAAAGAAATATAATTACAGCAAATAGATATCACCTCTTTCTTCTAGTAAGAATTAAACCATGGCTATTGTTTTTTCACTAAGAATCTTAAATAATAATCTGTACAGTAAGATGATTCCATAAATTAAACTACTCAGTACTTCTAAACTCTTCATTCTCAGTTCTCAATTATCATTTATCATTTTCAATTAATCATTATCAATCTTCAATTCAATTATCAATTCTCATTATCATTCTAATTCTAAATTCTAAATTAAAAATTCTAAATTCTAATTCTAAATTCTAAATTCTATTCTAAATTCTAAATTCTTTCTATCTAATTCTAAATTCTAAATTCTAAATCTAATCTAATTCTAATTCTAAATTCTCAATTCTCAATTCTCATTATAAATATTATTATTTATTTTAGAAATATCAGTATCCGTTATTCAAGCCCAATTTTCTACCTCCTCTATCCTTTATATAAAAGAAATATAATTACAGCAAATAGATATCACCTCTTTCTTCTAGTAAGAATTAAACCATGGCTAATTGTTATTTCACTAAGAATCTTAAATAATTAATCTGTACAGTAAGATGATTCCATAAATAAACTACTCAGTACTTCTAAACTCTTCATTCTCAGTTCTCAATTATCATTTATCATTTATCATTTATCAATTCTCATTCTCATTCTAATTCTAAATTCTAATTCTAAATTCTAAATTCTAAATTCTAAATTCTAAATTCTAAATCTAAATTCTAAATTCTAATTCTAAATCTAAATTCTAAATTCTAAATTCTAATTCTAAATTCTAAATTCTAAATTCTAAATTCTAAATTCTAATTCTAAATTCTAAATTCTAAATTCTAAATTCCCAATTCTCAATTCTCATTATAATAGTTATTATTATTTTAGAAATATCAGTATCCGTTATTCAAGCCCAATTTTCTACCTCCTCTATCCTTTATATAAAGAATATAATTACAGCAAATAGATATCACCTCTTTCTTCTAGTAAGAATTAAACCATGGCTAATTGTTATTTCACTAAGAATCTTAAATAATTTAATCTGTACAGTAAGATGATTCCATAAATTAAACTACTCAGTACTTCTAAACTCTTCATTCTCAGTTCTCAATTATCATTTATCATTTATCATTTATCATTTATCAATTCTCAATTCTCAATTCTAAATTCTAAATTCTAATTCTAAATTCTAAATTCTAAATTCTAATTCTAATTCTAAATTCTAAATCTAAATTCTAAATTCTAAATTCTAAATTCTAAATTCTAAATTCTAATTCTAAATTCTAAATTCTAAATTCTAATTCTAAATTCTAATTCTAAATTCTAAATTCTAAATTCTAAATTCTAAATTCTAATTCCCATTCTCAATTCTCATTATAAATAGTTATTATTTATTTTAGAAATATCAGTATCCGTTATTCAAGCCCAATTTTCTACCTCCTCTATCCTTTATATAAAGAAATATAATTACAGCAAATAGATATCACCTCTTTCTTCTAGTAAGAATTAAACCATGGCTAATTGTTATTTCACTAAGAATCTTAAATAATTTAATCTGTACAGTAAGATGATTCCATAAATTAAACTACTCAGTACTTCTAAACTCTTCATTCTCAGTTCTCAATTATCATTTATCATTTATCATTTATCATTTATCAATTCAATTCTCAATTCTAATTCTATTCTAAATTCTAAATTCTAATTCTAATTCTAAATCTAAATTCTAAATTCTAAATTCTAAATTCTAAATTCTAATTCTAATTCTAATTCTAAATTCTAATTCTAATTCTAATTCTAAATCTAATTCTAAATTCAAATTCTAAATTCTAAATTCTAATTCTCATAAATTCTAAATTCTAAATTCTAATTCTAAAATTCTAATTCTAAATTCTAAATTCTAAATTCTAAATTCTAAATTCTAAATTCTAAATTCCCAATTCTCAATTCTCAATTATAAATAGTTATTATTTTATTAGAAATCAGTATCCGTTATTCAAGCCCAATTTTCTACCTCCTCTATCCTTTATATAAAAGAAATATAATTACAGCAAATAGATATCACCTCTTTCTTCTAGTAAGAATTAAACCATGGCTAATTGTTATTTCACTAAGAATCTTAAATAATTTAATCTGTACAGTAAGATGATTCCATAAATTAAACTACTCAGTACTTCTAAACTCTTCATTCTCAGTTCTCAATTATCATTTATCATTTATCATTTATCATTCTCTTCTCCTTTCTAAATTCTAAATCTAAATTCTAAATTCTAAATTCTAATTCTAAATTCTAAATTCTAAATTCTAAATTCTAAATTCTAAATTCTAAATCTAATTTCTAAATTCTAAATTCTAAATTCTAAATTCTAATTCTAATTCTAAATTCTAAATTCTAAATCTAAATTCTAAATTCTAATTCCAATTCTCAATTCTCAATTATAATAGTTATTATTTATTTTAGAAATATCAGTATCCGTTATTCAAGCCCAATTTTCTACCTCCTCTATCCTTTATATAAAAGAAATATAATTACAGCAAATAGATATCACCTCTTTCTTCTAGTAAGAATTAACCCTGGCTAATTGTTATTTCACTAAGAATCTTAAATAATTTAATCTGTACAGTAAGATGATTCCATAAATTAAACTACTCAGTACTTCTAAACTCTTCATTCTCAGTTCTCAATTATCATTTATCATTTATCATTTATCATTTATCAATTCTCAATTCTCAATTCTAAATTCTAAATTCTAAATTCTAAATTCTAAATTCTAAATTCTAAATTCTAAATTCTAAATTCTAAATTCTAAATTCTAAATTCTAAATTCTAAATTCTAAATTCTAAATTCTAAATTCTAAATTCTAAATTCTAAATTCTAAATTCTAAATTCTAAATTCTAAATTCTAAATTCTAAATTCCCAATTCTCAATTCTCAATTATAAATAGTTATTATTTATTTTAGAAATATCAGTATCCGTTATTCAAGCCCAATTTTCTACCTCCTCTATCCTTTATATAAAAGAAATATAATTACAGCAAATAGATTCACCTCTTTCTTCTAGTAAGAATTAAACCATGGCTAATTGTTATTTCACTAAGAATCTTAAATAATTTAATCTGTACAGTAAGATGATTCCATAAATTAAACTACTCAGTACTTCTAAACTCTTCATTCTCAGTTCTCAATTATCATTTATCATTTATCATTATCATTTATCAATTCTAATTCTAAATTCTAAATTCTAATTCTAATTCTAAATTCTAAATTCTAAATTCTAAATTCTAATTCTAAATTCTAAATTCTAAATTCTAAATTCTAATTCTAAATTCTAAATTCTAAATTCTAAATTCTAAATTCTAATTCTAATTCTAAATTCTAAATTCTAAAAATTCTAATTCTAAATTCCCTTCTCAATTCTCAATTATAAATAGTTATTATTTATTTTAGAAATATCAGTATCCGTTATTCAAGCCCATTTTCTACCTCCTCTATCCTTTATATAAAAGAAAATAATTACAGCAAATATATATCACCTCTTTCTTCTAGTAAGAATTAAACCTGGCTAATTGTTATTTCACTAAGAATCTTAAATAATTTAATCTGTACAGTAAGATGATTCCATAAATTAAACTACTCAGTACTTCTAAACTCTTCATTCTCAGTTCTCAATTATCATTTATCATTTATCATTTATCATTTATCAATTCTCAATTCTCAATTCTAAATTCTAAATTCTAAATTCTAAATTCTAAATTCTAAATTCTAAATTCTAAATTCTAAATTCTAAATTCTAAATTCTAAATTCTAAATTCTAAATTCTAAATTCTAAATTCTAAATTCTAAATTCTAATTCTAATTCTAATTCTAAATTCTAATTCTAAATTCTAATTCTAAATTCTAAATTCTAAATTCTAAATTCTAAATTCTAAATTCTAAATTCTAAATTCCAATTCTCAATTCTCAATTATAAATAGTTATTATTTATTTTAGAAATATCAGTATCCGTTATTCAAGCCCAATTTTCTACCTCCTCTATCCTTTATATAAAAGAAATATAATTACAGCAAATAGATATCACCTCTTTCTTCTAGTAAGAATTAAACCATGGCTAATTGTTATTTCACTAAGAATCTTAAATAATTTAATCTGTACAGTAAGATGATTCCATAAATTAAACTACTCAGTACTTCTAAACTCTTCATTCTCAGTTTCTCAATATCATTTATCATTTATCATTTATCATTTATCAATTCTCAATTCTCAATTCTAAATTCTAAATTCTAAATTCTAAATTCTAAATTCTAAATTCTAAATTCTAAATTCTAAATTCTAAATTCTAAATTCTAAATTCTAAATTCTAAATTCTAAATTCTAAATTCTAAATTCTAAATTCTAAATTCTAAATTCTAAATTCTAAATTCTAAATTCTAAATTCTAAATTCTAAATTCTAAATTCTAAATTCTAAATTCTAAATTCTAAATTCTAAATTCTAAATTCTAAATTCTAAATTCTAAATTCTAAATTCTAAATTCTAAATTCTAAATTCTAAATTCTAAATTCTAAATTCCCAATTCTCAATTCTCAATTATAAATAGTTATTATTTATTTTAGAAATATCAGTATCCGTTATTCAAGCCCAATTTTCTACCTCCTCTATCCTTTATATAAAAGAAATATAATTACAGCAAATAGATATCACCTCTTTCTTCTAGTAAGAATAAACCATGGCTATTGTTATTTCACTAAGAATCTTAAATAATTTAATCTGTACAGTAAGATGATTCCATAAATTAAACTACTCAGTACTTCTAAACTCTTCATTCTCAGTTCTCAATTATCATTTATCATTTATCATTTATCATTTATCAATTCTCAATTCTCAATTCTAAATTCTAAATTCTAAATTCTAAATTCTAAATTCTAAATTCTAAATTCTAAATTCTAAATTCTAAATTCTAAATTCTAAATTCTAAATTCTAAATTCTAAATTCTAAATTCTAAATTCTAAATTCTAAATTCTAAATTCTAAATTCTAAATTCTAAATTCTAAATTCTAAATTCTAAATTCTAAATTCTAAATTCTAAATTCTAAATTCTAAATTCTAAATTCTAAATTCCCAATCTCAATTCTCAATTATAAATAGTTATTATTTATTTTAGAAATATCAGTATCCGTTATTCAAGCCCAATTTTCTACCTCCTCTATCCTTTATATAAAAGAAATATAATTACAGCAAATAGATATCACCTCTTTCTTCTAGTAAGAATTAAACCATGGCTAATTGTTATTTCACTAAGAATCTTAAATAATTTAATCTGTACAGTAAGATGATTCCATAAATTAAACTACTCAGTACTTCTAAACTCTTCATTCTCAGTTCATTATCCTCATTATCATTTATCATTTATCAATTCTCAATTCTAATTCAAATTCTAAATTCTAAATTCTAAATTCTAAATCTAAATTCTAAATTCTAAATTCTCTAAATTCTAAATTCTAAATTCTAAACTTTATTCTAAATTCTAAATTCTAAATTCTAAATTCTAAATTCTAAATTCTAAATTCTAAATTCTAAATTCTAAATTCTAAATTCTAAATTCTAAATTCTAAATTCTAAATTCTAAATTCTAAATTCTAAATTCTAAATTCTAAATTCTAAATTCCCAATTCTCAATTCTCAATTATAAATAGTTATTATTTATTTTAGAAATATCAGTATCCGTTATTCAAGCCCGATTTTCGATCTCCTCTACCCTTTATATAAAAGAAATATAATTACAGCAAATAGATATCACCTCTTTCTTCTAGTAAGAATTAAACCATGTCTAATTATTATTTCACTAAGAATCTTAAATAATTTAATCTGTACAGTAAGATGATTCCATAAATTAAACTACTCAGTACTTCTAAACTCTTCATTCTCAGTTCTCAAGTATCATTTATCATTTATCATTCATATCAATTCTATTCTCATTTCTAAATTCTAAATTCTAATTCAAATTCTAATTCTAAATTCTAAATTCTAAATTCTAAATTCTAAATTCTAAATTCTAAATTCTAAATTCTAAATTCTAAATTCTAAATTCTAAATTCTAAATTCTAAATTCTAAATTCTAAATTCTAAATTCTAAATTCTAAATTCTAAATTCTAAATTCTAATTCCAATTCTCATTCTTCAAGTTATAAATAGTTATTATTTATTTAGAATATCAGTAGCCGTTGTTTCAAGCCCGATTTTCTATCGCCTCTATCCTTTAGATAAAAAAATATAATTACAACAAACAGATATCCCCTCTTTCTTCTAGTAAGAATTAAACAATGGCTAATTGTTATTTCCTAAGAATCTTAAATAATTTAATCTGTACAGTAAGATGATTCATAAATTAAACTACTCAGTACTTCTAAACGCTTCATTCTCAGTTCTCAGATCTATCATTTATCATTTATCCTTTATCATTTATCAGTTATCATTATCAATTTAATTCTAATCTCTAATTCTAAATTCTAAATTCTAATTCTAAAATTCTAAATTCTAAATTCTAAATTCTAAATTCTAAATTCTAAATTCTAAATTCTAAATTCTAAATTCTAATTCTAAATTCTAAATTCTAAATTCTAAATTCTAAATTCTAAATTCTAATCTAAATTCTAATTCTAAATTCCTAAATTCTAAATTCTAAATTCTAAATTCTAAATTCTAAATTCTAAATTCCCAATTATAAATAGTTATTATTTATTTTAGAAATATCAGTATCCGTTGTTCAAGCCCGATTTTCTATCCCCTCTATCCTTTATATAAAAGAAATATAATTACAACAAACAGATATCACCTCTTTCTTCTAGTAAGAATTAAACCATGGCTAATTGTTATTTCACTAAGAATCTTAAATAATTTAATCTGTACAGTAAGATGATTCCATAAATTAAACTACTCAGTACTTCTAAACTCTTCATTCTCAGTTCTCAAGTATCATTTATCATTTTCATTTACTTTATCATTATCATTATTCAATTCTCAATTCTAAATTCTAACCTCTAAATTCTAAATTCTAAATCTAATTCTATTCAAATTCTAAAATTCTAAATCTAAATTTCTAAATTCTAAATTCTAAATTCTTAAATTCTAAATTCTAATTCTAATTCAATTCATTCAAATTCTAAATTCTATCTCAATTCTAAATTCTAAATGCTAAATTCTAATTCTAAATTCTACATTCTAAATTCCCATTTATAAATAGTTATTATTTATTATAGAAAATATCTAGTATCCGTTGTACAGAGCCCGATTTTCTATCTCCCTCTATCCTTTATATAAAAGGAAATATAATTACAACAAACAGATATCACCTCTTTCTTCTAGTCAGAATTAGAACCATGACTAATTGTTATTTCACTAAGAATCTTAAATAATTTAATCTGTACAGTAAGATGATTCCATAAATTAAACTACTCAGTACTTCTAAACTCTTCATTCTCAGTTCTCAAGTATCATTTTATCATTTATCATTATCATTTATCATTTATCAATTCTCAATTCTCAATTCTAAATTCTAAATTCTAAATTCTAAATTCTAATTCTAAATTCTAAATTCTATTCTAAATTCTAAATTCTAATTCTAAATTCTAAATTCTAAATTCTAAATTCTAAATTCTAAATTCTAAATTCTAAAATTCTAAATTCTAAATTCTAAATTCTAAATTCTAAATTCTAAATTCTAAAATTCTAAATTCTAAATTCTAAATTCTAAATTCTAAATTCTAATTCTAAATTCTAAATTCTAAATTCTAAATTCCCAATTATAAATAGTTATTATTTATTATAGAAATATCAGTATCCGTTGTTCAAGCCCGATTTCTATCCCTCTATCCTTTATATAAAAGAAATATAATTACAACAAACAGATATCACCTCTTTCTTCTAGTAAGAATTAAACCACGCTAATTGTTATTTCACTAAGAATCTTAAATAATTTTAATCTGTACAGTAAGATGATTCCATAAATTAAACTACTCAGTACTTTCTAAACTCTTCATTACTCAGTTCTACAAGTATCAATTGATCATTTATCATTTATCATTTATCTTATCATTTATTCAATTCTCAATTCTAATTCTCAAGTTCTAAATTCTAATCTAAATTCTATCAATTCTAAATCTAACATAATCTAAATTCCTAAATTCAATCTAAAATTCTAAATTCTAAATTCTAAATCTAATGTCTAAATTCTAAATTCTAAATTTCTAATATTCTAAATTCTAAATCTACTTTAAATCTAATCTAATTCTAAATTCTGAAATTACTAATCTAAGTCTAAATTCTTAAAGTCTAATTCTAAATTCTAAATTTCTAAATTCTAAATTCCTAAATTCTAAATTCCCACTTATAATATTTATATTTATTATAGGAATATCAGTATCCGTTGTTCAAGTTCCCGATTGTTCTATCTCCTCTATCTTTTATATAAAGAAATATAATTACAACTAACAGATATCACCTCCTTTCTTCTAGTCAGAATTAAACCATGACTACTTGTTATTTCACTAAGAATCTTAAATAATTTAATCTGTACAGTAAGATGATTCCATAAATTAAACTACTCAGTACTTCTAAACTCTTCATTCTCAGTTCTCAATTATCATTTATCATTTATCATTTATCATTTATCAATTCTCAATTCTCAATTCTAAATTCTAAATTCTAAATTCTAAATTCTAAATTCTAAATTCTAAATTCTAAATTCTAAATTCTAAATTCTAAATTCTAAATTCTAAATTCTAAATTCTAAATTCTAAATTCTAAATTCTAAATTCTAAATTCTAAATTCTAAATTCTAAATTCTAAATTCTAAATTCTAAATTCTAAATTCTAAATTCTAAATTCTAAATTCTAAATTCTAAATTCTAAATTCTAAATTCTAAATTCTAAATTCTAAATTCCCAATTCTCAATTCTCAATTATAAATAGTTATTATTTATTTTAGAAATATCAGTATCCGTTATTCAAGCCCAATTTTCTACCTCCTCTATCCTTTATATAAAAGAAATATAATTACAACAACAGATATCACCTCTTTCTTCTAGTAAGAATTAAACCATGGCTAATTGTTATTTCACTAAGAATCTTAAATAATTTAATCTGTACAGTAAGATGATTCCATAAATTAAACTACTCAGTACTTCTAAACTCTTCATTCTCAGTTCTCAAGTATCATTTATCATTTATCATTTATCATTTATCATTTATCATTTATCAATTCTCAATTCTAAATTCTAAATTCTAAATTCTAAATTCTAAATTCTAAATTCTAAATTCTAAATTCTAAATTCTAAATTCTAAATTCTAAATTCTAAATTCTAAATTCTAAATTCTAAATTCTAAATTCTAAATTCTAAATTCTAAATTCTAAATTCCCAATTATAAATAGTTATTATTTATTATAGAAATATCAGTATCCGTTGTTCAAGCCCGATTTTCTATCTCCTCTATCCTTTATATAAAAGAAATATAATTACAACAAATAGATATCACCTCTTTCTTCTAGTCAGAATTAAACCATGACTAATTGTTATTTCACTAAGAATCTTAAATAATTTAATCTGTACAGTAAGATGATTCCATAAATTAAACTACTCAGTACTTCTAAACTCTTCATTCTCAGTTCTCAAGTATCATTTATCATTTATCATTTATCATTTATCATTTATCATTTATCAATTCTCAATTCTAAATTCTAAATTCTAAATTCTAAATTCTAAATTCTAAATTCTAAATTCTAAATTCTAAATTCTAAATTCTAAATTCTAAATTCTAAATTCTAAATTCTAAATTCTAAATTCTAAATTCTAAATTCTAAATTCTAAATTCTAAATTCTAAATTCTAAATTCTAAATTCTAAATTCTAAATTCTAAATTCTAAATTCTAAATTCTAAATTCTAAATTCTAAATTCTAAATTCTAAATTCTAAATTCTAAATTCTAAATTCTAAATTCCCAATTATAAATAGTTATTATTTATTATAGAAATATCAGTATCCGTTGTTCAAGCCCGATTTTCTATCCCCTCTATCCTTTATATAAAAGGAATATAATTACAACAAATAGATATCACCTCTTTCTTCTAGTAAGAATTAAACCATGGCTAATTGTTATTTCACTAAGAATCTTAAATAATTTAATCTGTACAGTAAGATGATTCCATAAATTAAACTACTCAGTACTTCTAAACTCTTCATTCTCAGTTCTCAAGTATCATTTATCATTTATCATTTATCATTTATCATTTATCATTTATCAATTCTCAATTCTAAATTCTAAATTCTAAATTCTAAATTCTAAATTCTAAATTCTAAATTCTAAATTCTAAATTCTAAATTCTAAATTCTAAATTCTAAATTCTAAATTCTAAATTCTAAATTCTAAATTCTAAATTCTAAATTCTAAATTCTAAATTCTAAATTCTAAATTCTAAATTCTAAATTCTAAATTCTAAATTCTAAATTCTAAATTCTAAATTCTAAATTCTAAATTCTAAATTCTAAATTCTAAATTCCCAATTATAAATAGTTATTATTTATTATAGAAATATCAGTATCCGTTGTTCAAGCCCGATTTTCTATCCCCTCTATCCTTTATATAAAAGAAATATAATTACAACAAACAGATATCACCTCTTTCTTCTAGTAAGAATTAAACCATGGCTAATTGTTATTTCACTAAGAATCTTAAATAATTTAATCTGTACAGTAAGATGATTCCATAAATTAAACTACTCAGTACTTCTAAACTCTTCATTCTCAGTTCTCAAGTATCATTTATCATTTATCATTTATCATTTATCATTATCATTTCATTCTAAATTCTAAATTCTAAATTCTAAATTCTAAATTCTAAATTCTAAATTCTAAATTCTAATTCTAATAAATTCTAAATTCTAAATTCTAAATTCTATTCTAAATTCTAAATTCTAAATTCTAAATTCTAAATTCTAAATTCTAAATTCTAAATTCTAAATTCTAAATTCTAAATTCTAAATTCTAAATTCTAAATTCTAAATTCTAAATTCTAAATTCTAAATTCTAAATTCTAAATTCCCAATTATAAATAGTTATTATTTATTATAGAAATATCAGTATCCGTTGTTCAAGCCCGATTTTCTATCCCCTCTATCCTTTATATAAAAGGAATATAATTACAACAAATAGATATCACCTCTTTCTTCTAGTAAGAATTAAACCATGGCTAATTGTTATTTCACTAAGAATCTTAAATAATTTAATCTGTACAGTAAGATGATTCCATAAATTAAACTACTCAGTACTTCTAAACTCTTCATTCTCAGTTCTCAAGTATCATTTATCATTTATCATTTATCATTTATCATTTATCATTTATCATTTATCATTTAATTCTAATTCTAAATTCTAAATTCTCAATTCTAAATTCTAAATTCTAAATTCTAAATTCTAAATTCTAAATTCTAAATTCTAAATTCTAAATTCTAAATTCTAAATTCTAAATTCTAAATTCTAAATTCTAAATTCTAAATTCTAAATTCTAAATTCTAAATTCTAAATTCTAAATTCTAAATTCTAAATTCTAAATTCTAAATTCTAAATTCTAAATTCTAAATTCTAAATTCTAAATTCTAAATTCTAAATTCTAAATTCTAAATTCTAAATTCTAAATTCCCAATTATAAATAGTTATTATTTATTATAGAAATATCAGTATCCGTTGTTCAAGCCCGATTTTCTATCCCCTCTATCCTTTATATAAAAGGAATATAATTACAACAAATAGATATCACCTCTTTCTTCTAGTCAGAATTAAACCATGACTAATTGTTATTTCACTAAGAATCTTAAATAATTTAATCTGTACAGTAAGATGATTCCATAAATTAAACTACTCAGTACTTCTAAACTCTTCATTCTCAGTTCTCAATTATCATTTATCATTTATCATTTATCATTTATCATTTATCAATTCTCAATTCTAAATTCTAAATTCTAAATTCTAAATTCTAAATTCTAAATTCTAAATTCTAAATTCTAAATTCTAAATTCTAAATTCTAAATTCTAAATTCTAAATTCTAAATTCTAAATTCTAAATTCTAAATTCTAAATTCTAAATTCTAAATTCTAAATTCTAAATTCTAAATTCTAAATTCTAAATTCTAAATTCTAAATTCTAAATTCTAAATTCTAAATTCTAAATTCTAAATTCTAAATTCTAAATTCTAAATTCTAAATTCTAAATTCTAAATTCTAAATTCCCAATTATAAATAGTTATTATTTATTATAGAAATATCAGTATCCGTTGTTCAAGCCCGATTTTCTATCTCCTCTATCCTTTATATAAAAGAAATATAATTACAACAAACAGATATCACCTCTTTCTTCTAGTCAGAATTAAACCATGACTAATTGTTATTTCACTAAGAATCTTAAATAATTTAATCTGTACAGTAAGATGATTCCATAAATTAAACTACTCAGTACTTCTAAACTCTTCATTCTCAGTTCTCAAGTATCATTTATCATTTATCATTTATCATTTATCATTTATCATTTATCATTTATCATTTATCAATTCTCAATTCTAAATTCTAAATTCTAAATTCTAAATTCTAAATTCTAAATTCTAAATTCTAAATTCTAAATTCTAAATTCTAAATTCTAAATTCTAAATTCTAAATTCTAAATTCTAAATTCTAAATTCTAAATTCTAAATTCTAAATTCTAAATTCTAAATTCTAAATTCCCAATTATAAATAGTTATTATTTATTATAGAAATATCAGTATCCGTTGTTCAAGCCCGATTTTCTATCTCCTCTATCCTTTATATAAAAGAAATATAATTACAACAAACAGATATCACCTCTTTCTTCTAGTCAGAATTAAACCATGACTAATTGTTATTTCACTAAGAATCTTAAATAATTTAATCTGTACAGTAAGATGATTCCATAAATTAAACTACTCAGTACTTCTAAACTCTTCATTCTCAGTTCTCAAGTATCATTTATCATTTATCATTTATCATTTATCATTTATCATTTATCAATTCTCAATTCTAAATTCTAAATTCTAAATTCTAAATTCTAAATTCTAAATTCTAAATTCTAAAATCTAAATTCTAATTCTAAATTCTAAATTCTAAATTCTAAATTCTAAATTCTAAATTCTAAATTCTAAATTCTAAATTCTAAATTCTAAATTCTAAATTCTAAATTCTAAATTCTAAATTCTAAATTCTAAATTCTAAATTCTAAATTCTAAATTCTAAATTCTAAATTCTAAATTCTAAATTCTAAATTCTAAATTCTAAATTCTAAATTCCCAATTATAAATAGTTATTATTTATTATAGAAATATCAGTATCCGTTGTTCAAGCCCGATTTTCTATCTCCTCTATCCTTTATATAAAAGAAATATAATTACAACAAACAGATATCACCTCTTTCTTCTAGTCAGAATTAAACCATGACTAATTGTTATTTCACTAAGAATCTTAAATAATTTAATCTGTACAGTAAGATGATTCCATAAATTAAACTACTCAGTACTTTCTAAACTCTTCATTCTCAGGTTCTCACAGTATCATATCATTTATCATTTCATTTATCATTCATTTATCCAATTATCCATTCTCAATTCTACATTCTAAATTCATTCTAAATTCTAATTCTAAATTCTAAAGTCTAAATCTAAATTCTAAATTCTAAATTCTAAGATTCTAAAATTTCTAAATTCTAAATTCTAAATTCTAAATTCGAAATTCCTAAATTCTAAATTCCCAATTATAATAGTTATTATTTATTATAGACATATCAGTATCCGTTGTTCAAGCCCGCTTTTCTATCCCTCTATCCTTTATATAAAAGAAATATAATTACAACAAATAGATATCACCTCTTTCTTCTAGTCAGGAATTAAACCATGTCTAATTGTTATTTCACTAAGAATCTTAAATAATTTAATCTGTACAGTAAGATGATTCCATTACTTATAGCGAATTCGGGCGCTTGCACTAGTGCACACTGAGTGTGCACTAAGGCTTGTTCTTAATCAATTGTTATATTTACAGACCATCTTAAATACTTCTTAGTCTATAAAATGATTTGTACAGCATCCATATAGATATTACAGATTGTTTTATTGGCTAAAAAGTTTTTAAATATGTATTTAAGCGACTTTCAATATAAGAATAGAGATTATAAACAAGCCTTAGTGCGCACTCAGTGTGCACTAGTGCAAGCGCCCGAATTCGCTATTAAACTACAGGCACAGTACACTGCTATTCAATAATGCCTGGATGTCAGTTTTTACCATGAATTATCCCATCTATGCAAAACTTGATGTTTAAGGTTGTAGAGTGCTAGAATGTATGGATATAATGTCCCTAGATTGGCAGATATAACCTCTCAACCTTCCAAAATTTGAAGTCTATATAAACATTGGAGGAAGAAAATAAAAGTTATAAAAGGTGAAACATTTAATACATTTAATAAACATTTAATAAACATTTTATAAATTTAAACATATAATAAATTTTACATCAATTTATACATAAAGACAGAATGACTCTTTGTGTCCCTTGCTGGAAAATTTCTTAGATAAATTGATGAAAAATTTATTATATGTTTAAATTTATATGTTTAAATTTAAAGACTGTAAACCATAAAAGAGAAAAAAATGTCATATTATTTTTTGCAGAACTGCAATTTTATACCAGTCTAGCGTCAATTGTGGTACAAATACCGGTGTCGATATTGTTGGTCGATCTACCTACCCTGGAGCATTCTATGAGCTTTAAATTTTTCGCGGCATTTATTCTCAACAGAGTATTCTTCCACTTTCAAAGTATTACTGCTTATATACTTTTGGATTATATCAGTCCTGTTACACATAGGTATGTAATCGTCTTTTGTGCATGTAATCGAACTGCATTTCCCGCTTAATTCTAACGCACAATTTTCTAATATTGTAGTGTCGCTAATACCGCAAAAAGAGCTTTCTTAATATGGCTCTCCGTTCTACTGTTTATCAATCCCATAACGGGATTATCGGCGCTCGGCACTTCCTCCGTCATCGTGGGAGTGTTGCTGTACAATCGGGCACAGGAATATGATAGGATAAATAGAACGAAGTTACGATATTTGTCAAAGATCAATTTGTAGTAGGGCAATTTTTCAGTTTACAATGATTCGTGTGTACGGGAGGAGAAACATGTGTCACTGCATCAAACATATTGCATTGGTAGTACAAATAATATCCAGTTTTATACAGCAGTATTCTGTTCAATGGGACGCAAAACAGTACATGTTTGTAGAATTAAGACGAAATACAATCAATGGAAATCATGTTTTGTTGAATTTAGTGATTGCCAGTGAATTTTTGTTAAAAGCAATTAGTTTTTTTTTCGTTCGCAATCTGTAATATGTAACATTAATTAGATATCACTACGAAATATAATTTATATTGTTTCCGAACTTGCATACATCTATTTACACGTTCAGAAACGTCTGACAAGTATGATAAACAAAAAAAATCAGGACAAGTGATCACATGTGTCAAAAAGCATCTGATTATTGCTGTATTATAGTGTTCCTAATTATAGCTGTATTAAATTGTTCCTAATGTAAATGTGAGAACTGTGGGAATGTATAAAAGAGTTATATAAAAATAAAATTTCTTTATATACCTACTGATACTGCAGGTGTTCTATGGATATTTGTGACAAGACGTTCGATATTATTTATAATATAATTAGTACAAATTTATAATATAATTAGTATTTCGCAGTTATCTAACTTTCGCAGTTATCTAATTACATTCATTAATTCATTGACAAGCATCTAGCTCTCTCTCTCTCTCTCTCTCTCTCTCTCTCTCTCTCTCTCTCTCTCTCTCTCTCTCTCTCTCTCTCTCTCTCTCTCTCTCTCTCTCGACCATTGATCCTCAGGCTGACACCGCCGGTCGCAGAAGATCAATTATTGTTTCACTCAAGTCGCGCGAGATTCGCGACCACATTCTTAAGGTTACGCGCGGCAAACGCCGACTCACTGTTAATGACGTTTTCTCTACGAGCATACCCGGTAACATTTATGTTAACGAAAGGGATCTGTGAGCCCGGGGACAAAGGGCCCCATACAAAATTGTCTTAAAAAGGTCCCTTTAGAAGAAATTTTTTTTGGAGTAAATATTACTATTCGAGGAAAAGAAGGAAGAGCTTTTGAGCCCGCGCAAAGCGCGGGCGAAAAAGCTAGTATTATATATATATGAAAACATTATATTACATCATAAAAGAATAATTTTTGATCTTTTAAACTAAAAGATCTGTCATTATTATATCAATTCCATGATGACTTTTTTTTTAAAGCGCGCCAATATTTCTATTATTCTATTGTTTTCCATTTTAATGTATTTGCTGTACTTTGTCAAGCCTATTATTATTATTTTTTCTACATTATTTATTACAACAAAAGTCAAGTATTCATTAAAGATCCAGCAAACCCCATTTGTCATACATTGGAATTCTCTTCATCATCAATTTTTTATAACTCTCGGTCTTTAGACCCGGACTTGAAAAAGTATCAGGATTCATGATCTCATCCAAATCTTTCGCCTCAGTCTTACAGCACAGCACTATCGGTAAAACTGAGAAGGATGATATCATTCCATAACTGGCTCTTCGTTTTAGGGTAGCTTTCAGTTCTTCTATGGTGGGTGGCTGCGTCTTGCAGCCTAGTTGCTTCATAGTCGCCGATAGTGCGCCAAGATATTCATTTAATAAAACATCTCTCTTGTTTTCAATGACATCCGGGGAAGGACTTGTACTAAGAAAATATTGAAGATCGATTGCCGGCGATGTGTAAACACACGTTTGGAAATCCACCTGTAATATTAAACAAAATCTGTCGATCGATCGATTTTTTAAGCTCTTGGCAATTAAATTGGAAATGAAATCCGTGCCCCGGGAAAGAAGTGAGACTCGTGTTTAGGAAGTCGCGGCGAGAAAGTTAAGAGTTCGCGCGAATGACACCGACAGATAGGCGGCGGATGTACCTGAATGTGATCAAACTGGATTTATGCATTATTCATAATATACTGCAATTTCAAGTATCTCATATTTATAGCGCTGCCTCTTTGTCTTGATCGCTAAAGTCGATATTGCGAATCATTAAAATGCGTTAACATATACCGTATACTTTTCGGAATATTATATATTTATGTCTTATTCATTTTGTTAATTTTTATGTAAATTTATTTTGCATTTAACTGCAACTTGCATTGCATTCAACTACAAAAATGATAATAAAAATTCAGAAATATAGATAATTAAAGCAAAGTGACTAAACGATGCTATACCTATTTATATTTAATTTATGCTCACGATGCTTTACATTTTTCAAAATTAATTTTTTAAGATATAGTTTTAATAGGCCAGTAAAATTAGCTCGAAAAACAACGAATATCTACAAAATGGATTGCCAAGCCAATTTTTTGAGGGTGAGTAGAGGGTTAGGAGATGCCCAAATTCACGAAGTTCTAACAAAATTTCCCTGTGCATCGGCGGCCATCTTGAAAATAGGGGTAAGTTTGGATATCTCGGCTCCTATTGGTCGGATTTTTTACATTTTTTTTTGTTTTGTAGGGAAAAATATTTGCTACAACTTTTGTTCGAAAAATTTTTTAATAGCTGTCAATGAAAAAAGTTTCAACAAAAAAAGTGCCGTCAATTTGAACATTTTTATTGACAATTATATTGCCCCCTGTTGGTTTTATCAAAAAAATGTTCAAATAAAACTTGTAGAGGACTCAATTCTCTACAATTTTCGTACATACGCTTTTGCGGTGACTCAACAAATACCAGAGATAGAGGGCGCCAAAAATATTTGTTGAGTCACCGTAAAAGCGCATGTACGAAAATTGTAGAGAATTGAGTCCTCTACAAGTTTTATTTTAACATTTTTTTTATAAAACCAACAGGGGCCAATATAATTGTCAATAAAAATGTTCAAATTGACGGCACTTTTTTTGTTGAAACTTTTTTTCCTTGACAGCTATTAAAAAATTTTTCGAACAAAAGTTGTAGCAAATATTTTTCCCTACAAAACAAAACAAAAATGGAAAAAATCCGACCAATAGGAGCTGAGATATCCAAACTTACCCCTATTTTCAAGATGGCCGCTGACGCACAGGGAAATTTTGTTAAAACTTTGTGAATTTGGGCATCTCCTATATGACCCTCTACTCACCCTAAAAAAATTGGCTTGTCAATCCGTTTCGCCATTTTCAGACCTAATTTTACTGTACTATAAAGTAAATACGCTGTTTCAACAATATAAATTATGTCATTACATGCAGGTACAAATTAGATTTCACAAATTGCGTCATTCAGTCTTAATCGTGATTATAATAATAAATAAATCAATAAGCTTGTATTTAAAGGAAATACATTATTTTTTATAATGTGGTGGTACTTACACAAATGTGTTGAACAGGTTTGCCATCATTGTCATATTTGAACAACATATTGTTTACCCAGAAATCGCCGTGATTAATAACATTGAATTCATCTTCACATAACTTGGATGCATCTTCTCCTATTTTATATATGTGGTCGGCGAGTTTAGCAATTTTTTCCGAGTATCTAACAATAAATAATAGTCACTTAAACATGGAATTCTATAAAATTATGGAAAAATCATATATGGAAATATTTACTGTATATTCTAAACAACAATTTATGTTTCTATATACATATATTTGCCAGTTTCTGCTTATTATGTTTATTTATGTTATCTTAAACATTAAGAATTAGATTAATAAATATTGCGTTTATGCATCTAAATCTTACTTTTTCATTCCTGGCCAATTTGCAACCTCATCTGCTAAAGCTTTACAACTCATAACAAAAAAATTTTTCAGTTCTAACGGGTACTGATCGTTAAATATTCCTTTCGTATACATCTCTTTTTGCTTTGGTTCCTAGATATTAAAATATTTTTATCAAAGAACAACGATATTTATTCAATTTATTATAAAATTTAGTAAATAAGTTTGTAGCGTGGACTGGAAATTTGGAACGTTATATGTACACATGAGGCTATAGAAAAAAATCTACGATATTAATTTCATTAACATGTGATTTCTTAACAAATTTAGAGAACATTTTTTCTTGAAGATAGTTACGAGGAGGACTATTTGTTACAATTTCTTAATGTAAATTTTAATATAAATTACAAATTACGATTTCGTAAATGTAGAAGGACTTACTGCTTATAATTAGGCACATATTACGTGTCCATTTAAGCTAAAAGCTTAAAGCTTTTCTTTTTTAATTGCTTTAGTGTCGAAGGTATTTGATATACGCGATATTTTAGTCGAGGAAAAGTCGATTTTTCTTAGGTACTAATTGTAAGAGAATAATTTGATATATTAAATCAAATAATTGGGCGGCAGTGTGGTCTAGTGGTAGAACGCCAGACTCGTAATCTGAGGAATTAGGTTCGAGTCCACTAGAGACATGAAGTATAGAATGTTTTTCCGATACCTGCGCCCCTCCATGCAAGATAGGCTCTTGTGCGGAGAAAACTGGGCTCCATCTTTCGGAAAGAGACGTTAAGCCGTTGGTCCAAAGGGTTAAAGTGAGAGGAGAAGGATAGGATTGGTAGTAGTTTGCGAACCCTACGGGGATATGCAATAAATTACGAATTTTACAGGAATTAAATCAAATAATTAGGACTCTCGATAGTAAACATTAAAAATTAAATCTGAGAGTCAACGCGGTTATTTGTGCGTGATAAATCAAAATTTATTTATTAGTTCTTCTTACATCTTCGTCCGAACGTTTCGGCTCCGCATTGAGCCATCATCAGCGGCATAACAAATACAATTTAATATAATTCTCACGATCTCCGTTACGCTATGGATGAGTGCTTCGGAACTGGAACGTCGGAAAGCCGATCTGCTCGTCTGATCGTAATGTCTTGACATATGGTTGGAATGTGATAGTCAAGTGATCAGGAGAACGCAAGTATAAGAATTAATATCGTGGTCATTTTTAAATCCATTGTTCAGCAATGCGACTAAGACGACACATAAATATAAATAGTCTTGGACTTTATGCTTATGTGTCGTCTTAGTCGCATTGCTGAACAATGGATTTAAAAATGACCACGATATTAATTCTCATACTTGCGTGCTCCTGATCACTTAACTGTGACATTACATTCCAACCATACGTCAACACGGTACGAGCAGACGAGCAGATCGGCTTTCCGACTTTCCACTCTTTCCAGTCCTGAAGCACTCATCCATAGCGTAACGGAGATCGTGAGAATTATTAAATTGTATTTATTTATTGTTATGCCGCTGATGATGGCTCAATGCGGAGTCGAAACGTTCGGACGAAGATGTAAGAAGAATTAATAAATAAATTTCGATTTATCACGCATAAATAACCGCGTTGGCTTTCATAGCCAGATTTAATTTGATATAGGTATGTTTTTGAGTAAAGTCTTTTTTTCATGAAAGATACTTTTTCAAATTGTTTTCTTGGCTAAACGCCGAGACACGTGCTATAATAAAGGATAATAAAGGATATTGGTGTTTGGTTAAAACGATACGTCATTCTCCGCCAGGCATTTTTGCTGGATCATTCGCCGTGTAGTTTCGAACTCCCATTCGACCATATAAAATCGCTGCGGTTTACGGTAACCATTATGCCGCACGCATTATTACAGTGTACATATCTGTAGTATTAGAGGTTTAGGACCACGACATTTATCTTGGATGGATCCAGTTACGTAACAATCGTTCATGGACATAATAATTTTTCCTTATTTTAACATCTGTGTTCGAGCTCTTATAAATCTTTCATGACTAGTTATTACTAGTAATTTACTTGAGTCTTAAATGCATCATTTATCGCAAAAAAGTGCTGATGAGTGCTAAGTTTTATTTTTTCAGTCATGCTATTAAAAAATTTGAAACTATAAATTATATAAATACAGCATAAGATTTGTGGCTTTAATATATCTGCTAAAGATTTGTAACTTTATTGTAAATATATTTTATTTTGTATATATATTTTATCAACTGTATCTAAATTTATTCTGAATTAGAATGCATTATACGAGAAATATAATTGTTCATTTTTTTTAAACGAAAGGTGTTGAATGTATGATATTTTATTCTACATAAATTAAAACGGTGAAATGCACAAATTAGATATTATTAAAATGCAAAGCTAAATATAATTAATATGGCACAAATTATAAAATTTTTGATAATATATGTTTTCTTCCTCTTCTAAAAAGGGCATGTCATCGATACTCGAATTTATCGAAATATTATTGTCGCTTTTCCGTGATGCCGATTGATTCTCTCGCTGCGCTTACTTCATTTGCACCTGTCATGGCATATTTTGAGTTGTGTTGATTAATAGTGTAAAGTTAATAGTAACAGTAAAATATTAAAAATAAATAGCGCGCGCGTAGCGCGTGTCTGTGATGTCTGTGATTATAGAACGTAAAAACTTTACCCGCCACTATACATTTATACAACAAGAAAATTCAATTTAGTATGAAGTTAGGCAACAAGTTTGTACACGGTATTAAAACAAAATTCGTACCTTTTTAAAATATTAATTAGAAACTACTCTATAGGATCTAAAGTGTTAAGCACATTGTCCTAAAGCTTTACAAGTTTCAAACTTATCTCTTGATAGTATTTGAAGCAATTAATGTTTCGTCGATTTAAAATATATTAATATTTATTATATGAAACTTTTGAATATTTCCGACGACTATGTATAATGTGTTTAATATAGTGCAATATTCGTATAATATAGTGCAAGAAGCATGCTCCTAGCATGCAATACAAAATGACTTTCTATATAAATATATTACTTATATCATTCAGGGAATATTAACATGGAAATTTGCACCTTGTATGGTCCATGGTTTCGTGCCACTGATCTAAATTCGTGATAATCGCAATGAGACATTACAAGTGAGTCACGCGTAGTGATTTACCTTCTCGCATATGGCTACAGAAGCTGCGTGAAACCTGGCTAGTCCGTCAAGCGCCAATATGGTATGTGCTAGGTCAAGACCAGACAGACGATCGGCCATGCGAAAGCCGAGAGGCGCGAGATCTTCGATCACCAGAAGCGTTGGATTTTTGTTTTGCACGTATAGGCCCTTCCCGCTTAAGCGATGCTCCGGCCCTAATAACTTATTCATTTTATCCAAGGTATCTGACATCATCAATATCTCGATGTCAAAGACGCCTGATAATTCGATCTGTAAAAAGTTTATTTAAGATTAACAAATAAAATCTTTTAAAATCAAACAAGCATGCAATTAGTTTTGTGATGTAAGGGTTTAAATAAAAAGTTTTGGTTTCTCAGAGATGATAAATAATAATAATTTTATTCTGCAAATTAAAATTGATTTTAAAATGACTGAAGCATATACTTTTCTTCTAAATGTATACATATATGCCTCTTTGAACTTGATAAAAATAATGTTATTTTCAATCACTGATTGTCTCAAAAATAATTGTCCTGATCTTTTTGTTGATTAGAAATCTACTTCGAAATAGTAGAATCTGCCACTTAATTTGATTTATTTGTATTAGAAATATTATATTAGTTGAATCAACTTACAAAGTCCTGACGAACGCCTTCAACTATAGGCGAGATTTTGACAATGATTGATTTCTTCTCCGTAATTTTACCGTCGCCTTGGTCACGCGAAAATTCGGCAGTAACCCTAATCATGTCGCTTGAGTAGTTGTCACCCTTAGCCGTGGCCGGTTTCGAGGATATATCGATCACCTGAATCGAGTTGTCGCCTTCCGACTTTCGCAGGATCTTCTCTACGAAGCATAGATTCAGCCATGCCGGTGTCTCTAGGGCCATTTCTGAAATTGGAATTGGAATTGGAATTGGAGAATTTTCCCGACAAATCATTGTTCTTCCCGCCGTGTCACGAAACGCAAAAACGATTCTTTACGATAACTTATTGTTCGCGGCAAGATTTATCACGTTTTCTTTCTCCCTTTTCAACCGGTTCCCTCCCACTCATTCCGGTCTTTCCACCCTTTCCTTCGTCGCGCCTCCCCCCCCTTCCGCCGTTTTTCCCCGCCCTCTTTACCGTCGTTTTTTTCTTCATATCCATTGATATTCAAGACGGATACGGACGCATTCTCTTACGTTTGAGTTAAGAGCTGTTTCAATTAAGAGCGTAATGAGAAGCCGCTTTTCGCTTTTCCCTTTTTGGTCAACGGCATACGTACGTTCCGCGTTGAAATCCCGTCGAAGTGATCGAGTTGCGGTATTTGTGAAAAATTTACGACGCGTCTGGCGCGCCGCGATCGCGTGTACGTACTTACTGTGGTCGAATGACGTCGGCCATGTTTCACCTTGATGAATTTTCTCAGAAATGTTTTCCGCGGTTTTCTTAGAAAATCAACAAATCCGTCCATTATTAGATGGACGTTCAATGACTGAACTTACGAGGAACACATTTAATAATATATAAATAATTTATAGTAAATGATATAAATCACAATGAAAATGGTTTACTAATCAAGTGCCAGAAATGCAAATAAATGGCAAAGCTTTTTATTCTTTAATCGACTTCAAATAAATTTTATTTTAATTAAATTATGATACATCTTAATTGCAATGATTAATGTAATAAATTGATTAAAATGGATTTAAAAGAATTTTGATAAAATAGATCTCAGGTAGCAAGATGACGTCTTAATGACGTCATTAAGACGGAATTAATACGTCATTTGACGTCACTCTGCTGGGATGGTAACATTTAAAAATGCATATATAATTGTACAAATCCTATACTACATAAATATGTATTGATTTATTTAATTGTGTAATACTTCTTTTTTTAGTTATACTATTTTCATATTATATAACTTTAACATGCTAACACATTAATCATTACAAAAACAAAAACAACGAGATAAGATTAAAATTGAAAACTATTCATTTGACGTAATAATTGCTCGAGCAAGAACGTAATCGCGTATGTCATGCTTAGATAAAGCATAACATATGATTATACACTTGCAGTAAAGTTACTACGCTATTGAAGAATACCTATGAACGTAATTTCTTTATATCAAAGTCAAATTATTATTATTTAGTCAAAATTGTTGTATGTTTTACATTGTTACGTTTTAATATGTTACTTTTTATTTATTTGAAATACTTACTATAAAAATTAATAGCTTTACACAATTTTCAATGTCAATAATCATCAATTTGCCACGTCACATAATAAGTATGTAAATCTGTTTGATTGTTTATTCTATTACCATTATTATAGTTTTTCCTAAGAAGTATTCACAACAGATTTCTATATATTTTTATTTTAATATTTTAATACATTTTAATTAGAATAGCATACTATATTGCTTAATTGTTAAAGGCATCAAAAGTCGGCCTCAAGTCGTCGAGCTATAAAAATATCGCGCTAATTATATTTGCTGCACAGCAAACTCATAAAGTACATGTAACATTCAAATGAATCTTGTTAAATTAAATCTACTTATCTTAAAAGAAAACAAACCCAAGTTTTCTCCTCAAGTTTGATGAACTTTGGGTATGTTACATTACAGATAAAAATAAGAGTATTTTTTTAGTGCTCTTACGTATGTTAAAGAAGTGACACACTCCATCGGAAAAAATCAATTCTTATGTTTCTAATCTAAGCGTATATCTCATCGAAACGATAAGAGATAGGCAAAAATGTTTTAACTGAACTTTTAATGTACACGATCTTATAGCGACGCGCGACGCTCCTTTTATGATATATAAAATCGTGATTAACATTATGTTACTGCGTGAATGCATTTATTAATATCACCATACTGCATCATTCTAATTAACTTCTGTATTTTTTTGAATAAGCCTTGATACCAAACTAATGTTTGGTTTATTTAATTGACTTTTTAAACTATATCTTAATAAATATATTACTATCATTATATGTCAAAATTATATTGTATGCTTATTATATTTACGCACACACACATACACACATATTTAAAATATCTCGTGCCGTAGTATAGTATTTTTTCCCCAGTCAGAAATGATTAATCAAATCGACATCATGCATTCGACTGTTGCATCGATGAATCGTCAATGAATACTGACTAGTATTTTTGCCATCTTTGGCTTCATTATATTTACCATAAGTACATTGTTTTTTTTTTTGTAATTGTTTTTATATTAATTGAGTAATCATGAATATTTTTATGATATTTCTATATCTTTCGGCCAATCCCCCCCCCCCCTTCTTTCTCTTTCTATTCACATCGAATACGTAATATACACAGTTGGAAAATTTGTGTTAAATATAACATAAATCACATGTGTCCCAAACGGTTCACTCAAATTTTTGTGTTAATTTAACATAATATGGATGTGTTAAATGGTAACATCGATACTATGTTAAAATATTTCAACAGAAAGGAAATGTAATTCTGATCGTAATTTGAGGTTAATTATGTGTAAAATTAACATAACTTTTATGTTGAAGTTAAGATATTGTAAGAATAAAATTAACGCTCTTTTTTCTGTAAATTTTTATTCCCACTTTTGTTATAGAGTAAAATCAACACTCTTTTTCTGTAAATTTTAACACATTTAATAAATACGTTCAAATTGTGTTACTTTAACATATTATTTAAAATTATTTTAGTAATTTTACATTTTACATTTGTCAAGTTCAATTAACATAGCAGGCATATGTTAAATCTACACATGTATGTGTTGCTTACTTTACACAAAAATTTTAACAAGAACCTTTTTTAACAAAAATACGCAAAAATTTTTGTTGTGTACATATATGTATATATTATGCTTTCCGATTTCGGATTAATTCGATATAGAGTTAGTCGAAAGATAATAAAAATCTTACAGAAATAGTCTCAATTTCTCAATTAAAAGCAATTGTGAAGATGACAAAGCAAGGTCGAAGATGACAAAGATATCAACTAAACTAATATTTGACATCAACCATTTATCGATGCAATTGACGTCAATTCAACTAATAATTTCTGGCTGGATTGTTAATCTTAAAAAGCGTATAACAATTAATATTACATTGAGAAATTGAAATGATATTTGTTATGGCTTCTTTAATTCTTTAATTTAAAAAGTAAAGAGGAGAAGTGATTAGACCAGAATTTATGTTAGACAGATATATTCGATTTATATAGATATTCGATTTCTACATTATTATTTTATAAAGTATAAGATTGTTTAAAGATATGGAAAATTATTTATACAGTTCTAAAATATTGTCTATAAGATAGAGAAATATCTCATAAGAACTTATAATCGCGTTCATAATGTTCGCGCATTATGTATGTTTACAACTTAAGCTCTTCTTCTCTCAAACTCACGCGACTCATGCAATTTACACGGAATAAACTTGATTTTCTCCCACTGTTGTAGCATTTTTGTAAAATCATATTTTCTTAAATTATATTAAAGTATATTAAATTATGTGTCATATAATTTATTCAGGTGCTTTTTATTCCTATTTATTCCTATTTACCTATACACATATTATTACATTATTAGCAAGTTTATCTCATATTTTTTAAATACAATACGGTATAAGTGAGTTCACTATAATAACATGTTTTACAAGGCTTTATCTAAAATTTTTATAAATTCCGATTGAATATCAGTTTGAGGAAAACAGAGCGTTGATAAAATCGACACACTGACCTGTAAATTGCTTCGACTTTGGTCGTTTATTTCACTTAAATGCTCACTTCACTGTGCCGTTTCGTAAAGCCAGCCGCGAAGTGATACACCCAGAACGCAGAAGTGACAGGTTATATCTACATCAGTGTATTTTTTTTATACTCTCGAATGAAATTGCGAGTATATGTATGTTTTCATTCGGCACTGTAGATGACGACTGTCACGAACACAACATATGATCTGCTTGGTCACCATTTATATTGTCGGACTTCCTGATTTATTCTTAGATAACTGAGATTTGGCCAACATTAAACACATGTCGATTTATCTCTCAATAAACCAATAGACGCTAACTTAAATGAGATAACAGAGCGGTGATAACACTCGTGTAATCATGAACTGAATACGACACGCAGTTAGAAGCAGTAGAAGCGTGCACTTATCATCCTGGTATTGAGACAAGAGAGGGGGGTTTTGTTTCATTAATAGTGCGTTCGAAAATAGGTTCGGCTGGTGTTGGGAAAAATAATAAAGTTGGCAGTATTGAGAATTCCCAACACTGCGTTCGTTTTCTCCCAACTGGGAAAAGTTGGAGATTGATAGAATGGGGCAACTACCCAGCAAACCAGTAATCACCGAGTGCGTAAATTTGATAGCAAATTGTCGCCAAGATGGCAACAAATTCGGAATTTGTTGCCATCTTGGCGACAATTTGCTATCAAATTTACGCACTCGGTGATTACTGGTTTGCTGGGTAGTGCAGATATTTATTTGTATCGGTCTCAACGCCTTTTGTGAAACATTGGTTTCACAAAAAAACATTTTCGGGAAAATTTTTGTCGTTCTACTCCAGTCATCCCATACAACATAAACTTGGGACCATATACAGTTTAGTAGACAGAGCAATCAGGTTATCCCATCCGAATTTTTTTGAAAAGAACTTACTGTTTATTATTAAGTATTTGCTTGAGAACGGTTACCCTATGGATTTAATTTTCACACATATCAATCTGAGAATAAAAAAACTTGTCAACCAATCATTAAACGACAGCACAGAAGTAACAGAAACACAACAAAAAAAAGAATTTCATTGTTCGTCCATACATTAAATCTATTTCGGAATTAATTGCTTCGAAAGTTGACAAATCAAGCATAACCATGGGATACCGTATCTTGAATAAACTATGTAACATCATTAGGGTCCAAAAAGACAAGAATTCGTTGTTTATGAATAATAACGTAATATACAGGATTGATTGCAATAATTGCGATGCATCGTACGTGGGCCAGACGAAAAGAAAGCTTCAAGCTAGAATTAGAGAACATAAGTACAACATCAGACTTGATGAATCCAAGCATTCGGTGGTAACAAATCATATCTTAAATTATAATCACACCTTCGACTGGGATAACACATGTATCTTAGATCATGAACCGAATTATCACAAACGGATGATCTCTGAAATGATACACATCAAAGAACAAACAAATGGGATTAACTCCAACAAAGACACCGAATTATTGGACGAAGTTTATTTTGATGTCTTAAACGAACTTTCCACGGTCGGGTAAAATTGCAAACAATCCTTGTCCTCGTGTCAAGTTCATTCCCCTCTCAGTTCACGATGAGTCTTCGCACAAATCGGACGTGTTACACCGATACCATAGAAATATCGTATATCATATGGTTCCCGTCATCTCTGAACTCTTATGTAAGTCTTGGTTTTGAATTTAATATTACATCATCTCATTTAAATACATTTATCCAGTTGCCACTAAGATGGTCCAGAAATGTATAGCACCTATCAAAACTGTGGACTTGCATGGGTCTCCACGGGACGACGATATATCCATTAAGACCGAAAATTAATTGGAGCATGACTGACTGAGAAGAAAACGTTCCATTATTTTAAGTTTTGACTATGTGATTGCGGCACGTCTACATGCGTGAATTAATTGTTTTGACCCTGAATTATGTTTATATTAATTATTCGTCTAATTGACAATTCTGAAGAAGTCCTAGTACGGTACGAAACGTCAATTTAATAAATCTAGATACAAGTTAAATTTGTCATAACATCGATTAATTGCTCGTATATTGGTCCTATTCCTTATTATAGCCCTTGCTTCAAACGAGCGGAACATAATAATTTTATTATAAAAAGTTGATAACATGTTAACTATCGTGAGAATTTCCGGTACGTAATCATAAGTGCGTGAAGCACGTATGTTACTAACAATAAGAAACAGTTCGTGTATTTAGAATATAATATAATATAAAACAAGCAAATAACGAAAGTAAATTATGAGGAAAAGAAGTTAAATATTTCTGCTAAAATATTTCTGCAATGATTTTAATGTCGGCAATCATCCAGATAGCAAAGCGTGACTGAACAAAATCGCGTAACCTGTGATTGCTTATGATGCTGGCAACTTGCCGTACATTTGCTTCAATTGATATCGAGTAATTTAATATTTGAAGCAACATGCAGGCAACATTGGATATATGTATTGTCAGCAATTTGTCGGCAAGAAAGCAGCATCAAATTTACTTCGCGTTGCTAGCAATATGACAGCATTGTGTGATTCTATAAATTATTTCAGCAACATGACAGCAACAGCTCGAATTTTGAATCAGACGATTTTAGACCGCAACGTAAGTTGTCAACAAGTTGCTATACAAAATTGTTATATCGTGAAGGCATCAACTTCCCGACAAATGCGGGCTCAGTTGCCATAATTCTAATAGCAACACATACTATGTTGTCGGCAACATGCTAGCAACAATGCAAACACGTTGCTATCTGGGCATATATTATCAAAATGTGTTTATCTATTCCGTATAATGATAACAATATATCGATACTATATCGATACTATAACGATGAACGATAATAATAATCACAGACAATGATATTTCAAAACATTTATTCAAACAATAAGATCATTTATACAAAGTATACTTATTAAACATTTTTAACTTAACGATATAGATTCAAATTAATACGTGATTATATAGTATAATATAAAGAAAAGACTGTAATATATAAAATTAATTAATTATTTGCACGCAAATGATGAATAAGTAAGTAGTCTGCATTTCATAATCGCACGCAATCTCTAATAGAATCTTTATGTATAATAGATGATATTTTATTCTCCAACAATTCGCACAAATTGTTTCGCTGTTCAGGAAGTTAATTGACGCGATTATAAAATCGCACAGTAAACATTACGACATCCGCGCAAGTAATCGTTGTCTGTGATAAGTCTCTATCTTGATTAGATCATATTACTCGATTTGACACCGTAATTGGATTATGAGCGTGACATTGCAGCATTGGAGTAATAAAAAAATTTTATCATGATGCAATAATAGATATTTACCCGTTTATCTTATAGCAAATGCTTTATTTCCTTATATCCCAGACTTTGTTCAGATGAAACCATTGTGTACTCTAATTATATATAATAGATATAATAATTATATTTATGAAACCTCTGCATATTCTGGTCTGTGCACGTTTATGTATGTTTATGTACGTACATATACATACATATACGTCTTTTTGTAATATAAAAGTATAAGTAAAATTGTATTATACTTGACAATATATTATTGTACGTGAAGTCACCAGTTGTCCTATTTTTATAAAAGCAAGTTAGGGAATAGCATACTTTCGTAATTTTATAAAGAATACCTACATATAATTTTAATATTAAACAAAAGAAGATTGTACTGTCTTTATAAAAGCTCGTTGATGAATTTTATTAAATATCTTTGTTTAAAAAATAATTTTAACTTGTATCGCTATTGCGTGTTATCTCTTTAAGAATAAAATATTTAATCTGATATTGCAAGTCGTGCCGTTGTTGCCTGTTATCTCTTTAAGAATAAATAATCAATGTAATAAATATCAAGATGAAATATCGAATCTGACATTTAATCTTGAAAATATCTAATCTGATATTTAATCTTGAATTGAAAGATTTTTCAGACTGGAAAAGTCAATAACTTGGATTATGGTATAACGCCTTATATCGTTTATTTTTAATTAGATAAATATAAAGAGATTAAAAAATCAATAAAAAGTGTGCAAATTAGAAACTTGCACATAGCTTCCTCATCATTACAGATCGCTACCATTGCTCCTATTTTATTTTGCTTACAAAGCTCCTCTTATGAGGAAGCTTGTATTTTATTTGATGCATAATTATTAGTATTTATTAGTTTGGCTTCCTCATAGAGGAAGCTTTATGAGCGAAATAAAATAGGAACAATAAGTTTCTAATTTGCACACTTTTTCCATTTTAAACTCTTTATGAATTGAAAAAGGGTCAGCTTTAGTAACACAAGTGGGTTTTACAACTGACTGCAATATCAAATCGATGTTGACTTTGGGAGTTCAGGCTACATGGTCCATATATGGGCTTCGCATATGGACCTTTGATCGCGTATAAAGCTCCCAGGTAGCACATATTAGTTTCATATACGTTTTTTGAACGTATACATAGTTTCATAACCGTAAAGAACCATTAAGAAACGTTTGAACAAAAATGTTTTTGAAACCATGATTTAAGAAACGTATTTTTTACGTTTCTACAGTTAACAAAAATACCTATTTGTTTAAATTTTAAATTTTAAATTTTTCCTTTCAAAATTTGTTTAAAAGAGGAGAAGAATGAACTCGTATATCTGAGTTACTCGAATGTTTGATATTCCTGATTCCGTAAGCATGCTAACATACTAACACACACACGCACACATGTAAGCATACCCTATATAAAGAGAACGATATATATACACGATCCCTACGCCTGACCGCAAAACGGCCCACAGCGGCCGCACGGCCAAGGGACCGATGCGCACTCGTATACTGCGCAACATTGAGATTACTGCGCGCTGCCACCGCTAGAAGACGGGGCGAGTCAGCGACAGTCGTTGTCGAGCCTCCATACTAGTACCACGTCTGTATAAGTATCCGAATTATACAGTACCTTCCTCGTTGCTATCGAGTTTTGGGACATACATATTATGGAATGCAACAACCGAATCCTGGATACGAGAGATCCCTCGAGAATTGCATAACGATCTGAGATCTCCTTCGATATCGTTACTTAAGAAGGAAGGAAGGAAGGAAGGACGCTCACAGCGACGGCCATTACACAACTACGTTGTGGTAACATTTAATGGTCACTACGGCCATCCAGCACGTAGCACAGTGCGTGGTTAATACTAAACGAGTTTTTACACATCCCGAGGTAAGTCCCTGTTTCTGTAATAAAGCCATAGATCACCTGACTGAGAGTTACGGATACTGTAATACCGTTACAGTGATTTTACGATCTTTGGTTACAGAATTCGGGTGACAGAGAAACTCTTCTTGCAACCTTAATTAATTCGGTACCGAGTTATTGTAAATACTTGTCTTTGTTTGCATATAATTTAGAAATCCTCGAGGAATTAAGCAATTACATTCTTAAAATTATATTCCCTTTCTCTTTAATTACTTGCACAATATTTTGCCTTAATATTGTAACCAATAATACGATAATGATTAACTTCACGCTTCTAGAAGTAAGCCGATATTAGATATAAGCATTTCTTCCAATTTATATACACTCATAACTGCTGTACATGAGGATTAACACGTAAATATCGTACGTTTTCTTTCATTTTATAATACACACTATTAAGATTACATTTTTATTGCCGATTCACGGGTATTTTATGAAATACCACTACATTAGATTTTAGTTTGTGTTAATTCTCAGTGTGTACCTTCGTTACCGATACTCAACTATCAATGTTTTCTTATGGATTTAAATACTTGTTTTGTCATATTACTATTGTAACCAGATACGTTCAACGATATGGATAATGTGATTATAATTCACTTTGAGAATACAGTCACATGAATTTCCAGTAACCAGCGAAAGTGCAAATTATTCTTGAGATATTATTTACCTGATATCAAACATTGGTCCTTCGAGCCGGATATGCATTTATGTAAGAGCAATATTCTCGTGTATATTCATTCAATGCAAACATAAGATAATCAGTTGTATAACATCGTTATCGTTGAACTTATCTGATTCAAAGATACCTTATTATATTGTTGTATATATTGTACATATGCGTTGTGAAAGGACATCACTGAGTGCTTACATTCGATCAGAGTAAAGTATGTTTACGGAACCAACCTCTTGGCCTTCGAACTATTCTTACAGGCGTTTTACAATGCTGATCTGGAATTTCGGATTTGTGATTCCGGATCTGTAGTTCTGGATACGCGAAAGCTTATAATTATAGATACGCACAAAGCATTACGATTGAATCCTTACGAGTGCGAGAACAATAGATATTTGCTATCAATTCAAAAATGAATTCGGTAATAAATCTTATAAGTCAACAACTGGCGTTGAGCACGTTCATAGCGAACGCTTGTGATAACTTTATCAAAATAGATGCTTCGAGAATTACTAAACGAAGTGTAGACGCGAACCTTTCCTACCTAAAAGGGAAATGGAATAGTTTTAAACAGAATCATGACGACATTTTGCTAGCTATCACTGAACTTACAAAGGAGGACAAAAAATTAGTTCAATCTCACTCCTATTTTACTGAGCGGGTATTTTTTGACACAAAAACGTGTTATTTGACGTCCGTTGAGCAAGTAAAGGCGGGTATTTATGAAAAACCACAGACTTCCACGAGATCTTCTTCGGTTCAGTCGATAGCTATGGAGAATCCTATTACCAACCCGGGACCTTCTTCTATTCAATCGGTAGCTATTGATACTCCCCTAATTCACGATTCTACACGTCATTACGCTCGACTCCCTCGAATTGACATTCCTAAGTTCGACGGTACTCCCTCGGAATGGCTTAATTTCAGAGATTTGTTCGCTTCTCTCGTCCGCAATACTCTTTTATCTCCCGTCGAAAAATTACAATACTTAAAAATTAGTTTAACCGGTACTGCGGCCCATTTGATTAAGAATACGACACTATCTGCGGAAAACTTTACAAAAGCATGGGAAGCATTATTGTCCTTTTATGATAATCCTAGAGTTCAAGTTAATACCGCCTTGCGATCTCTAGTTCATTTAAAATCAATGACAAAGGAATCAGCAGTAGAATTAGAACAGTTATACACTACTGTTCTTCAAATTTATCGAACCTTAGAAACATTACAGCGTCCCGTAAATACGTGGGATGATGTTTTCGTGTTCCTGACAGTAGAAAAGTTAGATTCAGAATCGGTTAAAGCCTGGGAAAACCGACTAGGTTCATCAAAAACTCCTCCCTCATGGCAAGAGCTTAATGAATTCCTACTTACTCGTCTTTTCTCTCTTCAGGCTTATGAAAAGTCTCGAACTGGGAGATTCCAAAGCCAAGGCTATTAGAATAATCCACAATGTATTTAACAAATTCTCTAATAATCCTAATTACGAAAAATCTTACACAGAATTCATTAATGAATATGAAAACCTCGATCATATGCATAAAGTCACGGATACTCAAAACGAACCAAATAAAGTCTACTACCTTCCTCATCACGGAATCTATAAAGAACAAGGTTCAATTGGAAAATTAAAAGTCGTATTCAACGGTTCTAGCAAAACCACATCCGGTGTCTCGCTTAATCAGATCCTTTATCAAGGAGTGAAACTACAACTCAACCTTTTTAACGTGTTAATTTGGTTTCGATTATTCCGATATGTGTTTTTTACTGATGTAGAAAAAATGTATAGACAAATCCGTTTACATCCTGATGACTGGAATGTTCAAAGAATTTTATGGAAGAACTCTCTAAATGAAATCATTATTTTCGTTTTAACCACCATCATATATGGTCTTATATGCTCGCCTAA